>NW_010729255.1:438220-458759 GCF_000365185.1 Nelumbo nucifera
ATGTGTGACATTTACTCCCAACTTGAAGGGGAGTGTTGAGTGGGCCGGTTTGTTTTGTTGAGTAGCCTGGTTTGTCTTTAGTTTGTGACTATTCAGTTTTTATTTTTTAAAGTTGTGACTATTCAGTTTTAGTAGCCGCCCTACTAAGGGCATCCTTGTAATATCTCATCTTTAAGTTAAATATAAATATAATGAGGGACTGGCGACTAGGGTTAACTTTCTCATAACTCTAGTTGACCTCTTACTCTTTTCTTCTTCTCCTTCCTTCTCTACTACTGAAATCTTCACCTTCCCCCTCTTTCTCTCACAAGAAGCTTGATTGAATCAGCAAATAGTGATTTCTACTATATCTAAATGTATCCATTTTCATTGCCATAGTTCGGTAATCCGTAACAAGGGAGAGATTGAGGACGCCACCAATTGGACTAAAATGGGATTGGAAAAATGGAGGAGTGCATCTGGAGTCCTATGTGATAGGAAAATATCACTTGAGGTAAAAGGAAAACCTTATAAATCAGTTACAAGTCCAAAATTGTTTATGGAGTAGAGTGTTGACAATCAAAAAACATGTCCAAAAATGTCTTAGTAGAACAAAGTGAATCTTTAGATCGATGAGTGGGAAACCTAAAAGGGGTGGGAAAAAAGTGGACATATTTGTGAGAACCTGAAAGTTAGCCCCAATAGGTGATAAGAAGAGAGAAAGTAGACTAAGAAGGTTTTGTCGTGTGCAGAGAAGACCATTTACAGCACCAATGTGGACATATTTGTGAGAACCTGAAAGTTAGCCCCAATAGGTGATAAGATGAGAGAAAGTAGACTAAGAAGGTTTTGTCGTGTGCAAAGAAGACCATTTACAGCACCAATGAGAAATAACTAATTACTATAGTTGCTCCCTAAGAAATCCAAGACCATCAAGGATAGGTGAAGTCTTCATGTCCTCAAATTCTGCATTGGCTTTGAGGAGATTGACGAAAGCATGAAAATGCATATCTAAAGTGTGCTCAACAATTGACATTTGTAAAATAAAGAGCTTAAAAGTAATATTTTTCCATAATAATTTTATAAATGTCAAATTTATTATTTGTGCAATTTTTATGCTGAATGAATTAATAATTGAATGGAGGAAAGCCCAAACATAGGTCCAAGAAACCCAAACCCAAGTTCCATGGCCCAAGTATGAGTGCTGATTCGTTTCCCGTTTTACACTAAACAGAGTCCAGTATTTTGGCCATATCTTTCTTTACAGATGTCGAAATTCGGTGATTCTTGAGGCTATGGACAGCTAAGAGATAGAGCTACAATTCATCTGTTGATAGATTTCTCTAAATCAATCTCTATCTAGGCGAAAATTGGGGGATAAGACGCGGATCCAGGCTGAGCAGATTGAGGAGCTTGGCAGCACAATAAAAAAGAAAAATCTAACCTAAAAGGGGGACGACTTCCAAAGGTTATTTTGGCATTATTTTCTGAGTCTTTCACAAAAGAGAAGAGGGGAAGAATGGCGTCCAAGCACGGCTAAAGCTTCAGCAAGGCTAGGGAGGATCTTGATCGATGAGTTTTACTTGTTATTTTACTTTCATTCCTTGAGAGATTTCAATGTTTAATTTTGTTCTTGAGAGATTTCTTTTATTATTTTGATAAACCCTGAAGTTATATTCTTCAATTTCGATATAAGATTAGTCATGCTCTTTTTATGTTCAATTTGTTAGAAAATAATTGATTGGGTAGATTTATTTTATGAGTTGATCCTTTACTGCAATACTGTCAATCTGATATGTTGTTGTTCTTGGGTAGCTTGTAAGAATAGAACATTTTGTTCTTCATCGAAAATTAATTCTCTCAAAACAAATACTTTTGTTCTTGTCATTGGTTTCAAAGTTATATTTTCCGATTGTTTGTTTGGGATGTGAAACTTG
The DNA here is from genome assembly GCF_000365185.1 of Nelumbo nucifera. The sequence continues at coordinate 440,137 of NW_010729255.1, forward strand.
CAATTGAGTAATAAATAGGAATCAAAGTCGAGACCAGTTAAGCAAATCGATCAAGTGAATCTCGAAGCCTTGTTCATCACAATACTACTTTTCATCCTTTAATCATCGTTACTTTTATTTAAATATTTTTGCTCTTCTTTTTATTTTTAGAAAATCATTTTTTCTAGGTTATTCACTCTTAGCGATAACTCCTTTTGCTGGTTTAATCAGCTTCTCTGTGGATTCGACACCTAAAGCTACGCTTCAACGACCACTTAGCCAAGGGTAATAATTTTGGGCGAGACAGAGATCATAATTGAAGGAGACTTCCAATAGTAATTAGTTAGCTGAATTGAGTTACTCATTAGGAACTAGGAGACTATCATTTATTCCTAAGGCAAGAAGCCTGATATCCAAGCAGAATATTCTGTTCAAGTGGATCTTGAGAACAACTAGTGCAGCTGCTGACTTGAAGCTGGGGTGGATGTAACAAGAGATCCCTTGTGTTCATCTGTCTCCTTGGCAGCTCAGGGTTCATGCCTCATGTATCTTTGTTGTATAGCCCTTCCATCTTTGGAGACCACTATTCTCATATCCTTTCCTATCTTCTTAGTAAATTATTGAAGTAATCAAATAAATGTATCTAAACATACAGATGGAATGCATTATGAAGATCCCAATTTATGAGAATGAACCACTTTAGCAAGCTAAGAATGTATTACACCTTAGAAATTTCCAATAGAATCATTAATTATACTTTCACCTATGAGATTGAGACATTATCAATTTATCTATATGAACAATATTGCAGTCACTTTTGTCAAATACATGATGCTACATCTGCTTTGACAAGATACATTTTGAGAGATATTACTATAATTTGCATAAATGTCCTTCAGAGGCAATATACCAGAAAAGACAATACAAAATACCTCTATACTTAGCAATGTTAGTTGTTGACCAGAACCAACACTAGCAGGATCACGGAATCCAATTTGACTGAGAGGAGTAAGCTTTGATCTATCTGGACCGGAAATCTGTGAAATATCTAGCCAGCTTTCAGGGCATTCCTTTTCTTTTATATTCGTTTCACTGTGGAATTCTGTTGTCACCCCAGGATGACAGAGATTGACTTGTTTCCTGGAGCTCCCTTGATTCAAAAGATCCAGGATAGGCTTCGTATGAGATAAGGAAAAAGACTGTGGCAATGTCTCACAACAAGCATCTGACTGAGAACCTTGTAAAGTTATCAGACCACTAGACGAGACAGACTGGGGGTCTTGAAACTTATCCTTCACATTGAAAATATCTAGATAGTTCTTTGATTTTGGAGAAGTCTCTGATACTCCTGCATGGGAATTCTCTCTCAGTGTGTTCCAAAACCCAAAAGATAGTAAAAATCTAAATGTAATTGATATGGCATATATTTAAGCTGTTTACATTTCATACCTTTGGCTTCATTTAGTAGCCATTTAGAGACGCAGTCAACAGATGGTGGTGCATACACAGGTGTCAACAAGTATAAGAAAGATCCATCATTTTGACAGTGAGTGGGGACACCATATACAATTTCTTGTTGAAAATTAAGCTCTTTATTTTTGTAATACTTGTCAATTTTGCCATCTTCTTGACATTTGTCTTCAAAAAATAGGATAAATTCATCCTCACACTCCCTTTTAACTGCAAAATAGAGATAAAGAATTAAAGATTAGCTAGAGGGGTCAACAAAAGAACAGAATGAATATGTAAAGAAAATGAAAAAAAAAATGAAAAGAAAGAATACAATAAAAGGAAATTAACTTACTTTACTTGAATAGTATGAAAAGGAAAATCAGTATAAATGGATTAAACATAGCAGTGCTAGAATACAAATTGCAGTTTAATCCAAAAACATGAGTACATAACAGTAAAAAACCATCAAACCACCACAGAATTTTCAATAAAAAAGGGTATTTATAAATGTGCATCAAACCCTGAGTGTAAAACATGTACTTATCCAGATAATCATTATTAAGGAAAAAGAGAAGGTATAGTTTACAAGAAACGTGGGGAAAACCACCATCTAAAAGATAATGTGGAGACAAGAGACTAATCTCTCTGCATGATAGTGTTCCCAAAGAAATATAGATTTTTTCATAAAATTTGATTTTCAACCTTTTCTATCATTAACATATCTGAAATTTAGTGATATATGTAGAAGACAGTAGATAGCATTTTCCAGAGAGCATAACCCATTATTGTTTATAAGTGAAGTTGTTGGTTCCTCCAACCCATAATCATGTTAGTACCAAAAAAACCCTTTATCATGTCAATTGTCAAACCAGGCCCTAAAATCCAATACATATCTGCCCTGCCAACACCGTGTCTAGTGAAAGAACCAGTTAAGAGCTCGATGTTCTCCCGACCCATATGAATGAGGTTTCATAGATGGGGCAGAACTATTCTGTTCCTCAACTTTTTTGCCTATACAAAAAAGCCAACTAACCATCCAACCTAATATTTGATCGAATGCCCAAGCACTAAGATACTGAGATACTCCCATCAGTCTTTATATAAGTAGCAAGAATGAAGAAGAAGAAAAAGAAAAAGAGGTAGAAGAAGAAAAGAGGAAGAAGAGGGTTCTTTCAAATGTGGGGTGTGTAACTGTGTATGTGTTACTGTTCACACCCACACATAATATTTATAATATTTGAGAAAATTACAATAATGCCCTTATTTGGTCACCCAAATACAAAAGAGGATAAAGACAATTACAACACAACGTATTCTCAACACTTCCCTTCAAGCTGAGCATAGATATCCATCATGCCCAGCTTGGCTAAATTACTGTCAAACTTTGGTTTGTGGACTCCCTTGGTGAGACAATCACCAAGTTGGTCTCCTGTTCTCACAAAGGGTGGGCAAATCTCTCCATTGGCTATCTTCTCTTTGATGAAATGTTGGTCTACTCTACTTCTATGTGCTTTATACGGTCATGTTACACAGGATTATGAGCAATGTTCATAACTACTTGGTTGTCACAATAAAGTCTCATTGGAGTATCTATCCGAATTCCCATTAATGTCAATAAGGTCTTTAACCAAAGCAACTTAGAGACACCATGTGTCATTGCCTTGTATTCTACCTCTGTACTAGAACGTGCAACAACAGATTGTTTCTTGCTTCTCCATGAAATCACATTGCCCCTACTAAAGTACAATAGTCGGATGTAGATCTCCTATCGTCAACAAATCTTGCCCAGTTAGCCTTTGTTTAAGCCTCAATCTTCAAATGTCCATGGTTGGAGTATAGAATCCATCTACTAGGACAACACTTCAAATATGCAAGAATTGTGCTGACAGCTTGCATATGAGAAGTCCTGGTCATGCATATACTGGATTACCACACCATCTACATAGGATATGTCAGGTCTAGTCAAGTGGTGAAGGAGCCAACCAACTAATCTTTGATAACCCCCGCCCCCTGTTTGGGAGTATATCTCCAACAGTAGCACTCAACTTGTGATTAGGATCAATTCGGGTATCAGCAGGCTTGCACCCCAATTTCCTAGTAAAATTCGTTTCTTTGATCTTGCAACTTCAATACCAAGAAAATATTTGAGATCACCAAGATCCTTAATTTCAAATTCAGAAGCAAGGAAGGATTTCAACCGATTGATTCCCAGATCATCATCCCCAATAACAACAATATCATCAACATACACAATTAACATAGTCACACATCCATTAACTCTTCTTATAAATAGAGTATGATCAAGCTAAGACTGTGAAAATCCAATCTTCAAAACAGCCCTTTTATCTATCAAACCAAGCTTAAGGAGACTATTTGGGTCCATACATCGCCTTCTTTAGATGACAAAGTGTCACTGTCAGGGAGGTTCACCCCTGGAGGCAATTCCATATAAACCCCTTCTTGTAGGTCCGCATTGAGGAAGGCTTTCATTACTTCCATCTGATATAGAAGCCAAGATTAGTGGGTAGCCAAAGGAATAATCATCCGGATAGAATTCATTTTAGCGACAAGAGCAAATGTTTTCTAATAATCAATGCCGTAGATTTGAGTATACCCCTTTGCTACCACAACAGTGTAAACCTGTACCCATAAAAGGGTTTTCTGCTGGGAGGTGGTGCTCCAAAAAATCAAACTTTGGACAAGCTTCAAAAAAGAAGGCCAAATTGCTGCATGTCACCTCATGTTTTGTAGCCTTTGCCTGGGCTGTTGTGAGACAATTACACACCCATTGTTATCTCGTCTTTTTGCTTCTTTTGTTTGGATTTGGTGCTCGTCTTTCTTTAGTTTCAGGTGGACTCCTCCTTCGGATGTGGCACAAGAGTAGCTATCCTCTAGTTGAGGACATTCTTAGAGTTTGGTTGGGCTTGTGGCTGGCTAAGCAATGAAGACTACAAAGCCTTGAGGTTGAAGGAGATTCTAAGTTACTATTAGGCTAGACGCAAACAAACAGCTTGGGGGTTTGAAATTATAGACAGAAAATGAGGGAAATTTTCCACTTAGCAAGGGAACTGGGGCAATCTTCAAATGGTCTAGGAGGTCAGCCAATGGTTTAGCTGATACTTTGGCAAAGCAAGGAAACCCTTGGGGACATTTTTTTTTGGGTTGTGTGGTAATCATTGAGATAAACTAAGGGGTCAACATTTTGTGGGTAGTGACAATTGTACTCATTAACCTAATGTTTTAATGAAAGTTATCGTATACAATAAAAAACAATATAAACCCATTTGCACCCAACAGGAATCTTGTCCTTGGGAAGAGAAACAATCTCCCAAGTTTGGTTCTTTATGACAGCCTCCATCTCCTAGTTCATAGCTTCTTTCCATTGAGGTAACTACACTGCCTTTGTAACACTATGAGGAATGAACACAAAAGAGATAGCATAAATATAGGCACAATAGGAGGGCAAAAGAGTAACATAGGAAATATAGTTAGTAATGGGGTAATTGGTTGTGCATTTCCGCTTTCCTTTCCAGATAGCAATAGAAAGATCAAGATCAAAATTTGAGACATTAGGTTCAATAGCAGATGTGTTAGGTAAAAGATTACGTGAATGCGAAAGTTAAGATTGTGGTGGACACTTAGCAGATGTGTTAGTCTAGAGTAAGTAGCAACAACTCTGTGCCAAATATCTTTAGCAATGGATAGGAACATACAGTTATGGGCAAGAACAGGAAAGCAAAAAGGAGTTCAAAGTAGGTAGTCTAGAGTAAGTAGCAACAACTCTATGCCAAATATCTTTAGCAATGGATAGGAACATATGGTTATGGGCAACATGAGATTGCATTGAACAAGCTAACCATGACATTACTAACGAGTTATGTTGCTCCCATTTAGCAAATTTGGATCAGCAGGCTTCGGCTTCACTTCCCTCCTTGTAATAAATCCCAACTTACTACTTCCTATGATGGTAAATTTAGTTGATTGGGATCATTCCAAAAAGTTTATCCCATAGAGTTTCATTGTAGTTATCATGCTATTAGAGGTGCCCACATTTCCAAGAAGCACAATGAAGGTAGTCGGCACATCCTTGGACTGCTCCATACCTATCGATAGCCAAAAAAAGGAAGCCCAACAGCAAATCAACCAAAAAAAAAAGGCCAAAACACGGTTGGAAGCCAAAAACGTGGGCAAAAGCTAACTAGCGGCAAATTACATGGAGAGAAAAATCTCCCAAAAATTTTCTAGGGTTTAGAAAAATACGAGACCTCTTCCTATTAATCTAGAAACTTGAAACAAGCCAATGAAACTTGGTTTTATGCAGAAAAAAAAAAAAAATCTTCAAGATTACAGAGAAAGATCCAACATCAAATCTGGATTTTTAGCCATTTTTTATTGGAAAAATCAAATTAGTTCATAGAAGCTTCAAACGACTACAAGAATCATCCCAAAATATTTCTAAAATCAGGGTGCATCAGACCCTACCAAATTCAAGAACTGATGTCGCCACATGTACAGACTACTAACGTCATCCGGTGACGGTCTGACATCAGTTGGTCTCCCCTATAGTCTAGGTCAGCAAAAAAAAAGTCGTCTCACAATCAAGAGGTTCTCTAATACCAAGTAGGAAGAATGAAGAGAAAGAAGATGAAAAAAAGGGTCCGTCTGAATGTGATGTGTGTGTGTGTGTTATTGTTCACACCCACACATAATATTTCTAATATGTGAGCAAATTACAATAATGCTCTTATTTGGGCACCCAAATACAAAAGAGGATAAAGACAATAATGCTCTTAAAAGACAATGTATTCTCAACAATATAAACTATCATCTGCCCTTTCCCTACCCCAACTACCAAATCTAATTTAAGACATAGTCAACAGACACCACTACTAGTTGAAGGGATTTAGGAAGTCTTGATAGCCCTTCCTATTCAAAAAGGACTCCTCTTTTGATGAACAATGGAAATATCACACTTGTAAATTTTGGGCCACATCCTTATTCCTTGTGGTCCCAACCCAACAGGTTCCATATAAACCAATTATCTAATCATTCCCTTGATATTCTAGGTTCCTTTTAAGTATAAAGCTAAATCTTTCATTTGTACGAAACCAAAAGTTAGAAATGCATGCATTTGATTGGATCATTTGCTAAAATGAAAATTCGTAATACATCAGGACATCCCATAAGTAAGATTATACAATATTAAATCCTAGACGAGACAAAAAAAAAAACATTAGAAAATCATTATAGAATGTTGAAAAAATGTCCTCTTAAGGGCATACCAAATGATACGAAAGTCCATTTTATTTTGATAACAATGAGTTAGAATTCTTTGCACCATTAGCAAAGCAAAAGAACAAAAAACAAGTCTAAGCATGCCAGATAAATGTTTAGTAGCTTAGCCTTGCTGGTGCTAGATATTAAGAACCTGCATTATTTGTTCAAGATAGGTGAGGTGATCTCATAGAGGCGTTACATACTACAAACCCCAGGAACAATAGACACTTTTCAATCCATGCATGCCACAAGAGTTTGTTCTTCTTTGTTAACTGTCACATCAATATTACCTAAAATTACTATGCATTTTCATATCACAAAACCATAAGAAAATTAGTCTTAACATTTCACTATTATATTCCCTTATCACTAGCCATGTTCATTAACTTGCCAAAATAAATTAATTACTTTAACGAAGATGCTTAGACAGCAAAAACACTATAGTAGAAATAAATCAGGAATTTGAAAATATGAAAATAAAAAGCTTTAACCCCAAAAAATAAAGGTAGAAACAAAGCAGGCTGCTGTAAAGAGATGAAAAATGCTACCACATACATTCAGTTAAACTGGATTCACAAGCCAATGCTTCTTCACAAGCGTCTTTGTCCCTGAGAAAAGCATTATTATGCACAGGGGATGTCAATGGAGTATATTTGTATATCCAATCAGTCCAATCTATAACAGGAGGTTTCATGCTAAAGGTCATCTCAATATATTCACCATGCCCTTTGCTTCCCTTCTCAGACTGATATAAACAAGTTTGAATGTCCTTTCCTCCACTGCCAAGGTCCTCTCTCTGCAGAACAGTTGCTTCAGCTACAACATTTATATTTTCGAAATTCCCGGTATGCATTTCAGGTACTGATTCCATGTCAACGATAGCTTCATTATCATTCTTTTCACTACAACTACCTTCACAAAACTTTCCACGTTTGACAGAATTTGTCAAACAGCTCGAACCACAAGAATTACATTGTTCCAATCGCCCACCAAGAGACTGGTAATCATACATGTCAAATTTCAAGAAACAATTAGCAATAAAGAATCAGAATTGCAACTATAGGCATCACAAAATACAAAGCTCAATCAAATTTCCACAACAACAAGATTACATTTTAAAATTACAACTCATAAGAGGCATTAGATACTACTATGTCTAGTTTCAACATCAGTGCTTTCATTGTTTTAACACTGGAAGACCCTGTGAAGCTTTTGGATTCAACAGAAACCTTGATGCGCCATCAACAGGGCCTTTGGCAAGGAAAATATGTTGATATTTAGGTGTACTTTCTAGCAATGACCTATCATTGCAACACAGGAGTAATTTTATGTATATATGAAAGAATGTGCAACTCTGACTCCATACGCTTCATAATATACCTTTGATAAACAAGTTCTTACACAGGAATTCCTGTCAAAAACTTCTGCCTTCTGATTACTCCTAGCCATGGCTTTCTTATCATTCTGTAGCTGTTGAAACTCTAGTTGCTTTGAACCCAGAAATATCCTTCCCTTCTGTTTCTCCTCTTCTTGCCCCTTTCCTGAAGGCATTTTCTGAACACTACAAGCCCCATATTCAGATGGTTCAACCTGGTAGAACCGCTTTCTCCTCATCAGATCTCTCAGTGAACATCCAGTCAATGTATTTCCTTCTTGCAAATGAGTGATATTTGCATTTGCATTAGCCACTGAAGCATCAGAACAATTTTCTGCTTTTTTTCCGGAAAAAGGAAAATTGTCTGTACCATCTTTTATTTCTTCACTAGATGTATCAGCAAAACTGAACCTGGGAAGCTCTACATCAGTTTGTGCCTTAGGTAGGGTGGAAAAAGGTAAAGATCCCCATACCGGTTTGTTCCTTTTGCATTCACCGCCAAGGCCTATGTCAGTGTCTTCAACTACTTCATCAGGAGAAGATCTCTCCAACTCAACATTTGTCTCCGTTCTGACAATAGTGAAATGATCATCATATGACCCATCCATTTGTGGAATTATATTCTTCAGTGAAGCCTGAGGTAAATGATTCTGATCAAGATCATCTAAATCTTCAATCACATTATCAACCGAATCAAGTATGTCCTGACATTCTTGCTGTGACTCACTCTCATATTCCAAATTAGCTTTCTCCAAAATTTTATCCATCGAAGTTGTGGGTAAGAAGGTACTCAGAATAGACTCATGAAGAAGTTCATCTTCAGTGTTCAAATCCTCTGCAACTTGAGAAGAGGCAAGCCACCTTAGAAGCCCCATAGCCTCCTCATCTACAATCTGAGAACCCACGAAATGATATAAGAAACTGATGAAGGCATGAAACAGGTTATATCACAAAAATCTCAAGAAAATACTATGATTGGTTAAAGATTGAGAAGATAACTCCACAACCAAGATAGAAAGAAGAATAGGAGAAGAAATCCAAGGGTTCCCAATTATCCTTGGACAGACCACAAAGTAAACACATCCATTGCATAAGAAAACTAGTTGTGAGGCTAGTGCCAGAGAACAAGATCATTAATTTCAACAAAAAAATATATATATTGCACAAAGCCAAATATGGTAACTCAAGCATGACCATATGAAAGTTGCCTGGATATGATATACGCTCAAAGAAAAATAAGCATCTACATGAAAGTAAATAGGGATAAAGAGAAACAAGATTACTTTTGAATCTGATGTTCTGATCATCTCACATGATAGTATTTCATCATCAACAGGTAGTTGATCCAGAAGAATGTTTCTTTCTTTGGTATGTATCTCATTTCCTTCGTCATGATTACTCTCTTTATGCAAGAATCGTTGTGATATAAGCAACCCATTAATATTTCTGTCTTTGGTACACTTCAAAGATTCCTTGTGAGAATTATCTGTGCTACCATTCTCCCCAAATCCAACTAAATTCCCCACCTCTGCCAATGGTTTTATAGAGTGGACAAATTTTTCAGCCTCCTCCACTGGAGCAACTTGAGAAGATGACAAGTTTTCTGCTTTCCTACAGAGATCCATGAATGTGCTCTCAAACTCAAACCCATGGGAAAGAACTCTCAGAGTAATTTCCGGAAGCGGTTTTCTAGGATCAGGAGATATCACTGTCTCATGCAACCCTGTTCTTTCATACTCTTCCTAAACCAGAGAAGGTTATGTTAATCAATGGAACAAACAAATAAATAAATGGATTACAAATTGTTATAGAACACCAAGTGAACAAACAGACCTCCCAAATTGGTATAAGTGACTGAACCATTTTCACCTCTGAACGTGTCTGAGAAAGGGATGAGTAAAGTTTAAATTGTTGGTTTAAGATATCTGCAAGATCAAAAAATAATTAGCAATGTTATGTTGATCTCACCTAGAAATTGCGTGGAAACCTAAGCCACACATTTGTGAAAACATACCATCCACCGTAGCATCTCCCTCGAGCTCACAAGTACTTTGGCGCTTTATAAGATGAATGTCCTGATCAAATGAAGTGTCAACTTCAGTAGGATATGGCCACATCCAACCACTTGGAATCTTGGAGGATATCCAAACAGGTAAACCTAGAGATGCATCATCACCTGAATCTGCCTACAAAAAAGTTTAACAGTATCAAATTATTACACTATCAAATATACCTAATAAAATCAATGGCTAAACCTATTGGCTTTCAACTCAGAAAAAATAACCTGAAAATTAACAGAAATGCAAGTGGGCTTTTCTTTATGTTGACCATTGTACCAAGCTACCCTTGGGATGAATGTCTCAGGCAGTGGATGGCGGAATTTAACCTTTGCTAGATGTAGATGGCCCATGCCGTACAAGTTGTAGTCAACCTTATATTTTCAATATAAAGAGAATTAAGGTTCAGTGGGAAACAACATTGCAAACAAATAATGAAATAAAATAACCATGTTAGTAATATAAAAAAACAGCAGATATCTTTCAAAATATATATATAAACAACAGACCACATGAGCAAGTAGCTTAGGGACAAAGTAAAAGGAAATAATGTATAATTTGAGTGTTCAGATTTATAAGACACATTCAAGGATGTATGAATGCGCATGCATGACAACTATCAAAAAAATGCATGCATGCATGATTTTAAGGCATAATGTATTTATGTATGATCAACATTCAAAATAGCATGTCCTCAATTTACAAAAGTATGGCCAAATATACAAAAGATACAAAATCAATGTTTCATAATACTATTTTGATGCATGCGGTTTGGGAAATCCACAGGTGAATCAGGTGTTGGAGGATATTTTAGAGACACAGGAGTGACATTTCATTGCTTATCTTTAACAAATATAAGAGTAGGAAATTTTATTAAAGCAGAACTTCAAGTTTTGCTGCAAGGGCTCACATTGGCTAGATCTTTAGAACACAAAATCTGATTGTAGAAGGGAATTCTAAAGCAATTATTGGTTGGATGAAAGGAAAAACTGAAGGTCCATTGCAATTAAGGCATCTCATAAAGGAAGCAAGACATTTGGTGAGAAGTACTGGCAGATGTTTTAGACTGGCCCTGGATCTGCAAATTCTCTGGCTGACTCTATAGCCCAACAAGTCAGTAGGCAATCTCTGATATGGGGCAAATGTTACACTGTATGCCCTCAAGATCCCATATTAATAAACAGTTTATTTCCTAAAGTGGTTCGCAAAATATTTTTTTCCTGGAATTCCATCACGGAGGAAAACATAACACTGTATTTTATAGAGTAGGGAATAAATCTTTCCAAATTACAGTGTTTGGTATTAATGAAAGAAGGATTAGCATGCAAGTGTTTATTAGGCCCAATACCTGTTGGTCACATTTCAGGTTGGACCATTGTTTGGGCTTGGAGAGTGGGCTGAGAGGCTAAGCCTGAACCATTTAATGTCAAACATTAATGGGCTCACTAGTTGCCCCTTCTGCTTGGTGAGAATTCTCCATTGAATTAAAGGAGAGTTTGGCTATAGTAGGTCCCATCCTAGAGATTTGATCTCAGGGTTAGGACTAAGGAGCTCTCCTGTTTTGGCTCCAATCTAGACTACTATAGATCTCATGCCTATTCTTACTCCCTTTTTTGCTAAGATTCATTGATACTACTGAAACTTGCCAAGTTCTATTTGAATTTAAGCTAAACTAGGAAAGTCACGGTTAGACTAAACCTCTCCAATCGCATGGAGAGATTCATTGCCAATTTTGGAGAACTGTGTTCAGCAGTTTTCCTTCTCACTCTGGTATTCAATTGGGCAGGCTTGAGAAGCTCTAGGAGTCTATTTAAGACCTCAATTGGGATCGATCCAATAACCTACACATCCCTGTCAGAATTGGCCACTAAGAGAGAACTTGTCTCCATATTGTTTTCAGCTTATCAATTTGAATTGTTTGAGACTAATAAAAGAGCATTATTTTGGGTGTACTTGGGTGGCAGGGTAGTTAAGTAATTTTGTCTTATGTTAAGGACACTCCAATCCACTGTTTTTCATAAATAAGGGCACATCTGTAATTCTGCATTTTATTTAAAATTAATATTAGGCTGGGCAAACTACTTAGAGAGGATTAAAGACATTTTAATCTCTCCCTAATCAGGTTCGCAGTTTCTCTCCACTCTCTTCTCTTTCATTCTTCCTTTCTCCTTCAGTTCTTATTGTTCTATGCTTCTCTAATACCATATTTTCTCATGGTATCAGAGCAGGGAAACTGAGAAAGATCTGATTAGGGTTTTCTTTCACGACCAATCCGATTAGGGTTTCTTCTAGAAGGCTGTAACTACTTACAGCATACATTCAACATTTGGGATCCTAGAAAAATAAAACACGCAAAACAGAATACATTCACATTTTTCTTCTTTTTTTTATTGAAAACGGTAACTTTCATTAACAATATTAAATAAGCATCTTACACTGTCAACCACTCAGACAAAGAGTGTTGACCCCAAAATAACATCAAGAATTACAGTACTAAGTTTTCCCTGAAGATCCCCTGTTTTGCCAAGCTATCTGCCACAGAGTTTGCCGATCACCTTACCCATTTGAATGTTACTCCAACTTCCCTTGCCAAGAAGATTATTCCCTCATTTGCTGTCGAACCTTCCATTAACCCAAATTCTTTGTTTGCAGCCACCCTATTAACAATTTAGAGTCTCCTTCCACCTCCAAGTTCTGAAACTCCCATTGCTTGGCAAATCTCAGGCCTTGTAGGAGAGCCAGAATTTCAGCTCTCAAAGAGTCTCCCACTCCTATGGGACCAGAGTATAGGGCCACCATTCTGCCCTCCCCATCCCTAAAAACTCCCCCAGCTCCCGAGGGTCCTGGATTACCCAAGGATCTTCCATCAAAATTCAATTTTACCCTTGGTTGTGCTGCTGGTGTCCAAGAGGGCTGAAAGATAGATTGTCTGGTTAAAGAATTTGCCACTGCTGACCAGCCCCATTGTATATCATCCACTGAAAAATCTTTAAATAAATCACTTACTTTCAGCCAATGTATGACTTTAATGGCTACACAATCAATGATTTGTTCTGTTGATCTTTGTGCCCCTTTGAATATTCTGTTGTTCCTTTCTTCCCATAAAGACCAAAGAATGGCTGCTCTTGTTACCCTCCACATCACTCTTCCCCTTTTCTTTGAAAGTCGGAAGAAACTTGGGTTGAAAAGACTTGTCACAACCGGGGGAGTAGTCCACCTGCAGCCAAATAAGGAAGAAAACCAATCCCATACACAAGATGCAAAGGGACAAGAAAGTAAAAGATGTGTTACTATCTCACCATTTCCCATACAAAGGCAACAAAATTGAGGGGAGAGGCAATGATTCGGCCTTCTTTTTTGTATATTATCCAGAGTATTAATCTTCTGAAGCACCACCTCCCAACAAAAGGCTCTTACTTTTGGGGGTACAGGACTACACCAAACTTCCTTTGTGGAAAAAGAACCTCCTAGGTGTGAGGAATGGAGGGCGGAGAAAAAGGAGGCACAGGTATAAAAGCCAGAGGGGGACTCTAACCAGATCCTGCTGTCATGACAAGATAGGTCCAGGAAAACAGTATTAAGAAGTGAGATTAGTTCATCTACTAAGCCCAATTAATGATCCACTCAACCCTCTTCTTAAACCTAGATCCCAAGAATTTTCATTACCAAGCACTGAAGAAATCACTTTCCCTTTGTTGAGGGGCAGAGCATAAATAGGTAGAAATCTGTCTTTTAGAGGAATATCTCCAAGCCAAATATCCTCCCAGAAACGAATTTTATTACCCAAACAAGCATCATACCTGACCAGCGGAAGGAAAGAAGGTAGCAATCCGTGAATTTCTTTCCATGGAGAAGCCCTTGTTGCCCTAGGATCAAGACCAACGTCCCATCCGTTGTCTGCCATGCCATTAATGCTTACAATTACATTATGCCATAGGTTCTCTTGTTCCAAAGGAAACCTCCACAGCCATTTACCCAATAAAGCCATGTTTTTAAGCTTGATGCTTCCTAACCCTAGGCCTCCACTATCCCTACTCCTTGAGACCACCTCCCACTTTACCAAATGGTCCTTTTTTGTGTCCCCTGGCTCCCACAAGAAGTCTCTCATCAATTTCTCCAATTTATTGGCCACTTTTATGGGGATCTAAAAGGTTGAGAGGTAATAGACTGGCAGATTAGTCAAAGTTGACTTTATTAGAGTTATTCTACCCCCTAGAGATATGTAGTCTCTCTACCATCCAGCAAGTCTTTTTATGAATCTTTCCACTACTGGATCCCAGAAGCTAACTATAGTCAGGTTCCCCCCCAAAGGGTAGTCCAAGGTACTGTAGAGGCCAGCCACCTACCACACAACTCAGCAAACTAGCTTGGCTTTCAACCTCTCTTCTCTCCCTATCTAATCTTGTTACACAACTATTGCTCCAGTTTACTTTGAAATTGGAAATCCTTTCAAAATGGGTTACCATACTTTGCAAATTTGTCATTTCCTCCCTTTCTCCTTCGCAAAAGATTAGAACATCATCTGAAAATTGTAAATGGGTAACCACCACATTATTCCCCCTAATTCTCCAACCTCATATCAGATTATTGGTATCATCCCTTGAAATCAAATCGCTAAACACATATGCTATTAGAGTGAAGAGGAAAGGGGAAAAGGGGTCACCTTGTCGAAGGCCCCTTTTAACTAGAAAGAAATCTCTAGCAACCCCGTCAACCAAAATGGAATAGTGACAGAAGGAAACACAACCCATTATCCATTTGCACCATCTCGCTCCAAAACCTCTCAACCTTAGCACTTCCAGAAGGAAATCCCAATCCACCAAGTCTTAGGCTTTCTCCAGATCCAATTTGCAAACTAGCCCTTTTTCCTTTCTCCGTTTTTTAAACTCCACACACTCATTTGCAATAAGGATTTGGTCTATTATTTGTCTTCCAAACACAAAAGCCCCTTGATTTGGAGAGATTAAGGAGGGAAGCACTTTTTTAATCCTCTCAGCTAACACCTTGGAGACAATTTTGTACATGCTACCCACAAGGCTGATGGGTCTAAAATCTCTTGGGTGGGAAGCATCTAAGGTCTTAGGGATCAAAGTGATAAAGGTGGCATTTGCCCCTGAGTTGAATTTTCCCATTTCAAAAAATTCAACAAAAACTTCAACTAAATCAGCACCCACAATCTCTCAGCAATCTTGAAAGAAAGCCATCGTGAAGCCATCTAGGCTTGGGGCTCTGGATCTTTCCAAAGAGAATATAGCTTCCTTTATTTCTTGAACTTCAAAATCCTTTTCCAGGGTTTCCATCAACTCCCAAGGACCTTGCCTCCAGTCAAAATTTTCTAGTGGCACTCTGGTAGCTCCCTGACTAGTAAAAATGCCTTTAAAGTGATCCACAAAAGCTTGTGCTATATCCTCCTCCCTAGTTAAAGTATGCCCATTCCACACTAATTGAGCAATAGAATTTCTTCTTTTTCTCGCATTTGCTACTAAGTGGAAAAAGCTTGTATTGCCATCACCTTCCTTTAACCACCAACATCTAGCTTTTTGTCTCCAACAAATCTCCTCTTTCCTCAGAATCTCTTCCAGCTCATGCTTTAGTCTCCATCTCTCAGATTTGTTTTCCTCTCTTATTGTCCTTTCCCCTTCCAACTCATCTAATTCCCCTATTCTATGTGAGATGTGCATCTTTCTTTCCTCCAACGACCCAAATACTTCCTTATTCCACTCTTTAATACTACCATCTAAAACCCTTCCATTTAAACTCCACTTGATCTTCTTCCCACCATTCTTTCACTTTTAATTTAAAATCTGGATGCATCAACCACATGTTTTCAAACCTAAAAGGGCAGGGACCTCCTCCCTATCTTTCTTCAGAGATGCTAATAGGACAGTGATCCGAGGTAGTTCTAGGCAAGGCTCTAACCACTAGGCTCCGCCACCCTTCCTCCCAGTCTAAAGAAAAGAAAATTCTGCCTAGCTTGCAACAAATAGGTGTTTCTTGAAAATTGGACCATGTGAACTTTTCTTGAAGAAGGGGCAGCTCTCTCAGATCATTTGTATCTACAAAAAGGTTAAATTTTCTCATACTAGAAGTAATCCTATGGCTAGGGTTATTTGATTCCTGAAGGAACCTGATCACATTGAAGTCACTCCCCAAAGACCATGGGCCCTCCCAAAAATCTTCTCCCTCCCATCTGTCTTTCTCTTTAGTTTGATTGAAACTGAAAAGTTTGCTATCAGTTCTTCCATGCACTCAACATTATCATTCTTCCATATAGTAATGATTCCTCCAAAAGATCCCCAAGATTGTGAGAAGGCCTAGTTGATTCCCCTAGCAGTCCAAATTTGTCTTATCCACTTCAATCAATTTGGACTCTTGAATTAACACAAACTCTGGCTTCTCCTTTCTTAACATCTCTCTCAGTTGTTGTTCTCTTAGTTGCTCTTCTTGAACCTCTTACATTCCAGCTTAATATCTTCAAGCAGATAAGACAAGTTAAACTTTGTCCCCTTTCCTGAACACACCCTCTACTTTGCCTGTTCCTATCTTTTCTCCCAGCGCTCCCTTTATCATACACCACATCACAACGCAACCTCCCCACCTCAGTTAACTTCTTCCTTTTCTTGTTTGAGCCTCCTTTGACCTTACTTAGAACCTTTTGTGCACTCAACTTTTCCTTTCTCACCCTTTTTTACCCCTACCTCTACTATTATTTTTTTCTTAAACCTTTTTCCTTTGTAATCAAAGCCTCAATCTCTTTCCTCCCCTCTTCTGGCCTAGACTTAGGACTATCACCCTCCTCACCCTTTCTCCTCTCATTTTCTAAATCATCCTTCACTAAGATCCTAAAAATCTCCAAAATCATCTCTCAGATTCTATCACCTTCCACCTCATCAACTGCCAGCATCTTATCACTACCCACCACTTTTGTCGAAACATTGGCAGTGACAGACTTGGATATCGGGCTGGCCTCACCCGTGTACAAAGGACTAGAAGGAGAAAAGCTAGTATCCACATCAACCAAAGGAGACATCATACCTTGGAACTGAGAGGGAGACACACTAGAATTTGGAAGGTTCTGGTTTCTAGAAATTAGCCTTTTGCCAAGGGTGATGATTCTTGGATCACTACTTGGATAAGAGAACGAGGATGGGGGCTCGGTCGTTGCCTTGCCGAGAGCCAATGAGAATGTTTTACTACACCTAGTTCCTTCTTGTCTTTGATCCTGTACGTTGCCCGGTTCTCTGTTCCTTTCTGACTAAGATGCCCTCTGATCAAAGGATTTATCTTTTCCACCGTCATTGAAGGGATGAAAGATCCATCATATGGATAGCCGAACCCTGCAGGTAGGTAGGGCGAAATTTCAAAAATTTCTCCCTCCCATATGGGAATCACATTCCCTGTTTTAGAAAACTGCATTTTCAAGGATCAATCTTGAACCCTAAACCGAACCAAATCTAAAACCAAAAGGTAGGAGAGGGATGTACCTGATACGGAGTAAGAGTAACTCCCAACGAAGGTGTTCACCCCCAAGGAAAACGCCAAAGACTGCTCCCACTGAAGATGACACAGCATAGGGTGGAGCAGAATCAGCAGGTGGTTCTTCAGCAAGAACCGAACTCTTCAGCAAGAATTCGATGGAAGGTGAGTGAGCACGACTTCATATCAGTTTTTCACCAAAAACTTATATCAAGGACACTTCTTGATCGCTCCTACAGGTGGAGATCGAACTGGCTATGGCAGTAGCAATAGAAGGAGGCAAGAGCAGAATATGGCGTCAATCTGACAAGAGTTGTCTTCTCTCTTGGATCTGTAATCTTGTAGGATGAACAGGGGTTCGCCCTCCTCCTCTATTTATAGCCTTAAAGAAAGCTTCTCCTAATCCCATTAGGAGTTTACTAATCCAAATCTTATTTGGATCTGGACTCTCTTTAAGAGATAAGGATAAACCCTTACCTTATCTGCAGATAAAGATCAGCCCTCCTAATCTTATTGGGAGTTTCCTAATCCAAATCTTTATTTGGACCTGGACTCTCTGAGTGGATAGAGATAACTCCCTATCCTATCTGCTGATCTAAATCCCATAACCGCCCCTCTTTAAATAATCATATTATACCAGTTCGAATTGGGCTTTAAGCCCAATAAGTCCATGTGCTCACATATCCTCCAAGCTGCTGCCCAGTTGGGTATCCTTGTATGGCGTGGGACTCAAACATTGATTTACACATCAGCCACATGGGTTCAGCCCAGCCTCTGTTACAAGGCCTGGCCAAATTCACTGTAGGTGACAGTGAACCCCTGAGTCCATCACCATGGGCTCTTAATGGGTCCAACACTTACACTAAGTGGTCCCTGGGTCAAGCCACCTTATAAAAACCCAAGGGCGGTGGGCAGATGCACGATTAGTCCATCAGGTATTACCCTCAATGGTCTTACACTTAACCTTTCAGCCCATAATGATCAAACACTACCCGACAAGAGAGGAC
>NW_010729255.1:466037-478459 GCF_000365185.1 Nelumbo nucifera
ATTATCGATATTTTCAGTCAAGAAAGAGCAGAGGAGAGTTGGTGATCTCTTTAACAAATCACCATTAAGGCTCTAAAGATAGGTTCCTCGAGAAAAGGGAGGAACAAGGGAAATCAAGAAGTTTTTACCGTTAACCGACCTGTGACGAGATCCTATTCGTGGACCCTTAACAAATTGGTATCAGAGCAAGGCATCGTGGGTGATTTTGAGCAATTGAAGACTAGGGTTCATGATCTGGAGCACAAACTCGTGGAGAACAGCAAGCAGGTGCGCGAGATCAAGGACGACGTCCGAAAATTGAGGCGCTTGATAGAGTTACATTTTTCCAACAAGGAAAAGAGTTCAGAAGGGGCTGCAACCACAGACGGACGCCGACCAGACATGGCAGAATCGTCTGGCGAGCAACAGGTCGTTGCCCAGGGAACCGCGATCATTCCCAAATATAGCAGGCTGGAATTTCCTTCCTATAATGGAGCTGGAGATCCTTTGGGATGGCTGTACAGATGTGAACAAATTTCCGCAACCAAAGGACAGAGGACAGGGACAAGGTAGGATTAGCCGCATTCCACATGACAAAGGAGGCGCAGCTCTGGTTTTATAAATTGGAACAGGAGGAACCTAGGCTCAGTTGGACCCAATTCAAATCCTACTGCCTTCTTAGATTTGGGCCCCCATTAACAAGCAATCCATTAGGCGAACTAATCAACCTCAAACAGACTTGAATTGTGCCTGAGTATCAACGCCAATTTCAGACCCTCCTTGCAAGAGCAACTTCGGTACGACCAGACCAACAGGTTGACATGTTCACCACGGGATTAGTGAAAACTTTGAGGGTGGATGTGGAGATGCAAAATCCCCCCCAATCTGGTTACTGCTATGAATTTGGCTCGAGCTTTTGAACGAAAATTGCAACTCAACCGCGGAAGTATCAGTATAGGGCAGCCTCAAACAACATGGGCAGCCCCGAAACCACTCGGAACGGCTCCATCTTCAGCAGCCAGCCGAGAACAGAAACCACAGACGAGCAGCAATTCCAGATCGGCATCCAATGTGGGAAGCAGCATTGTTGCACCCCCTATTAAGCACTTGTTCAGGGCTGAGATGGCGGAACGCAGGGCGAGGGGACAGTGTTTTATTTGTGATGAACTTTACTCAGTAGGGCACAAGTGCAAGAGACTCTTCTGCCTCCTGGTGGATGAACAAGAGGAAGATGAGGATGAACCCCTTTCATTGGAACCCGAGATTTCTCTCCACGCAATTACTGGAATAAAGACCTCTCAAACTATGCAATTGCAAGCGCGGGTAGCGGGGAAACCAATACTAATCCTTGTTGATTCAGGAAGCACACACAATTTTGTAAGTGAGCAAGCTGCCCTCCAGTTGGAACTGCCAATGGAAATCAAACCGAGACTGCAGGTAGCCGTAGCAAACGGTGAAAGAGTACACAGCTCGGGCATCAGTAAGGGAGTCCAAATACAGGTCAATTCTGAATCCTTCCTTGTTGATTTGTTTGTGCTATCCTTGGATGGATTTGATGTAGTTCCTGAGGTGAAATGGTTGAGCACTCTAGGCCCAATCCTATGGGATTTCAATGCCCTAACGATGACCTTCCACTTGAACGGAAAGCAAGTCACTTGGCAAGGTAAAGTGGTGAAGACCAAATACCCACAGGTTCATGTGCTCTAAGATGAAATGACACGCAACAACCATGGAAAGGCTCCTCGCTGATTTTTCAGATGTATTCCAAGAACCCAAAGGACTTCCTCCTTCCCAAGCTTGCGATCACCGGATCACTCTGGTGACGGGTTCAGAACCAGTAGTAGTAAGGCCATATCGCTACCCACACCTGCAGAAAGATGAGATAGAAAGGCAATGTGCTGAAATGCTGGAGCAGGGGATCATCCGCCTTAGCCGTTCCCCTTTTTCTTCCTCGGTCCTGTTGGTGGGAAAGCAGGATGGTACTAAGAGATTTTGTGTTGACTACAGGGAGCTAACCGAACTGTCAAGGATAAATTTCCTAGTCCCATTGTGGACGAGTTGTTGGATGAACTTCATGGTGCCCAGTATTTCACAAAATTAGATCTAAGATCGGGGTACTTTCAGGTCCGAATGGCTTCCGAAGACGCTGAGAAGACTGTCTTCCGAACTCATCATGGCCACTTTGAGTTTTTAGTTATGTCATTAGGTCTCACAAACGCTCCATCCACATTTCAGTCCTTAATGAATGAGGTATTTCAGTCCCACCTTCGCAAATTTGTTTTAGTATTCTTTCACGACATTTTGGTTTACAGTAAAACATGGATAGAACACGTGCATCATCTGAGGATTGTTTTTGAGCTACTACGCCAACACAAGCTCTTCCTTAAACGATCCAAGTGTTCCTTTGGAGAGCACCAGGTCCTTTACTTGGGTCATGTCATTAACGGCAAGGGTGTAACAGTGGACAATTCCAAAATTCAAGCGATCAAGGAATGGCCCACGCCCAAATCCGCCAAGGCTCTGTGCGGGTTCCTCGGTTTGACAGGATATTACTGCAAATTTGTACAGAATTATGGCGTGATGGCTGCCCCATTAACCAACCTGCTGAGGAAGAATGCCTTTCAATGGGACAATGCATCTGACACGGCTTTTGAAAATTTAAAGAATGCCCTCTCCACCACCCCAATTTTGCAATTACTGAACTTTGATCTTGAGTTTACAGTTGAATGTGATGCATCCAAAATAGGGATTGGCGCCATTTTTCAGCAACAAGGGCACCCGATTGCTTTCTTCAGCCGTAAACTAGTTGATCGACATTTGAAATTGCCAGCCTATGAACGCGAATTGATTGGATTAGATAGAGCAGTCCAACACTGGAGACCATACTTGTGGGGAAGATCATTTGTTGTCAAAACTGATCACTATAGCCTCAAATACTTGTTGGAGCAGCGACTTGTTACTTCTCCCCAACAACATTGGGTTAGCAAGCTGCTTGGGTTTGATTTCCAGGTGGATTACAAGGGGGGATCTTTAAATCGCGCAGCAGATGCATTGTCTAGGCGCGAAAAGGACACTATGCTCCTTTGTGGGATTTCACGTCCTCGAGTCACCTTATTGGATGACATCAAGAAAGAGATGCCACCATCAGCAGAGTGGACGGCTCTTGTTCAGAAAATTCAGTCTGGAACTGCAGACTCCAATTGGGCTTTTACAGATGGGCTTGTGATGTATAAGGGTCGGATATATCTCCCGGCTAATTCCTCTTTGATTCCCTCCATCATCTCCAGTATTCATAAGTCCACCCATGAAGGTATTCAGAAAGCACTGTATCGCATCCAAGCTGATTTCCATTGGCAAGGTATGAAGGCCTCTGTTAGACACTTTATACAAAATTGCTCTATTTGTCAACAACACAAATGGGAAAATCTGCATCCAGCTGGTCTTCTTCAGCCCCCTTTCGATTCCAACGCAGATATGGGCTGATATTTCCATGGATTTCATAGAAGGACTGCCCAAGGTTGGGGGAAAATCAGTTCTTTATGTAGTGGTGGATCGCTTCTCTAAGTACGCTCATTTCATCCCTCTTTCTCATCTATACAGCGCTACTTCTGTCGCCCATGTCTTTTTCACTCACATTTTTCGTTTACACGGGTTACTGAAATCCACTGTCAGCGACAGGGACCCAATTTTTACTAGTACCTTTTGGAGGGAATTGTTTCGATTAAATGGTACCACCTTAGCCTTTTCTTCCGCTTATCATCCTCAATCAGATGGTCAAACTGAGGTGGTGAATCGAACGCTTGAGATGTATCTCCGTTGCTTTGTTGGGGATCAACCAAGACAGTGGGTTGATTGGCTTCCTTGGGTCGAGTGTTGTTATAACACTACCTATCATTCTTCTTTAGGAATGACACCCTCCCGAGTTGTCTATGGACGTGAAACTCCTCGTTTGTTGTCCTATGAACCTGGTTCTACTCGTTTGGAGGAGATTGATCGTTCCTTACAAGAGCGAGATGCTCTTTTGGCTGAAATTTCTCTTCGTTTACAACAGGCACAACTCCGCATGAAGCAAGCCTATGACCAGCATCATCGGAAATTGTCGTTTGAACCTGGGCAGTTTGTTTGGTTGAAACTTCAGCCTTATCGCCAGCGCTCTTCGAGTCACTAGGCTGTTCATAAATTAGCTCCTAAGTTCTATGGGCCTTTCAAGGTTTTGCAGTGAATTGATAAGGTTGCATATAAGCTAGAACTTCCAAAGCACAGTAAGATTCATGATGTTTTCCACATTTCCTTGCTCAAGCAGTTTAAGGGTGTTCCTCCTACCAGTGTTCCCGCCTTACCACCTTTGAAGGAGGGAAAAATCATTCCCCAACCTCAGTCTATTGTTCGTTCCAGAATTAATCGAGGTGTTGTTGAAGTTCTGGTGGAATGGGCCAGCTTACCATTGGCTGAAGCTACCTGGATTCCTTTGACTGTGTTTCAAGACACCTATCCTGAATTCGAGCTTGAGGACAAGCTCTTAGTCCAGGAGGGGAGTAATGTTGTGGATGCTTTTATTGGAAAGAAGTACAGCCGCAAATAGCAGCAGTAATGGGCGTTAAATTCAGTATCTTACCTCTTAGCTAAATTAAAGATTTCCAATTTAAATATTTTTCTATTAATTAGGCAGTAGCATTATTATTTCCTATTTAAAGATAAATATTTGTTAGGTAGCTTTCCTAAAGAAGGACTCTTACCTTCTTGTAATTTCCTATTTAAAGGAGCAGATGATATTCAATAAGATTATCGATATTTTCAGTCAAGAAAGAGAAGAGGAGAGTTGGTGATCTCTTTAACAAATCACCATTAAGGCTCAAAAGATAGGTTCCTCAAGAAAAGGGAGGAACAAGGGAAATCAAGAAGTTTTTCCCGTTAACCGACCTGTGACGAGATCCTGTTCGCAAGCCCTTAACATAGGCTTCCCTTGGTAGCTCTTTGTTGCATTTGAAGTCCCTTGGACTGCAGGTTGTGTTTGGTTGATCACATGACCCCTACCAGCCCCAACACTTCGACCTATTGATGAAGATGTACCTTGGACAACACTTAGTTTCTACCCTGACCTCCGACACAATTGAGCTTCAACCTTTAAAGCTAGTTGATAGGCATCCTTTACCTTATACGGGTAATGTAGGATGACTTGATCTTGTTTTGAAAACTTCAAACCATTGATATACCTACTAACTTTTTGCAGTTCAATTTCTGTCATACTACTCCAAAGAGTTGATCTATAAAACTCTTTTGTGTACTCCTTTACACTCTTATCCCATTTCCTTAAATTCTGCACTTTTTGATAAAAAGTTTGTTCATAATCCAGTGGAAACAATTGTGATTTCAGCTTTTCTTTCATTCTTCCCCAAGAGCTAACCTTTCTATTCCCCTTCCTTTCTCTATCCCTTCGATAACTTTTCTACCAATCCAAGGTTGTCCCATGCATCTTTGCTATTACAAGCTTCACTTTTCTTTCTTCATTCATTTCCTTTTAATCAAAATAATTTCAAATGCCGCTCAACCAATCTAGAAACTCTTCAGGTTCCAACCAGTGTTTTAAAAGCGCAAGGCGCAAAAAAGGCGCAAGGCGAGGTGCACGCCTTTTTGAAGCAAGGTGCAAAAATACAAAAAAAAATGCTAAAACATCAAAAACAAATGTCAGAAAATTCAAAACAAATGCCAAAAATTCAAAAAAAAACAAAAAATATTAAACATAATATTAATAAAAAATATAAACTTAAAACTTAAAATAATCTTTTAAAAAACCTATTATCTAAAATTAAAAATAAATAAACATAAGATGTAAAGCATATTCAAATGAGAATTGAAAAAATAAAATCAAACATAAAAAACATTTTCAAGCATGTAAAACCAATAGTCTCTTTTATCACTCAATTGCATTACTTCAAGTAACTAATATAATGTAAAACATATTACATTCCTGATTCTACGAGCCGCCTTTGTGCCACACCCCTCAAGGCAAGCCCAAACAAGTCCACGTTAGGTTTTAAATTCTTAGTTTTCACACAAAAAAAAATGATTTTATAGTTTTAATTGCTTTTTAAGAAGACATTTTATTAGCTAATGTAATGTAATGTAACATGGACTTGTTTGGGCTTGCCTCGAGGGGTGTGGCATGGGGGTCCGGGGGCGGAGCCCCCAGCCCAGCCGCTATGTTCAAAAAAAAACAAAAAAGCGTCAAATTCTCAAAAGGTGCACGCCTGGGCTGAGGCGCAAGGTGCATCAAGTGCATGCCTAGGCACACCAGGTGTGCGCCTTTTGAAAGGGTTGCGCCTAGGACCTAGGCGAGGCACATACCGTGAAATGCGCCTCGCCTGTGCGCCTAGGCACGCCTGAGGCGCGCCTTCTTGTGACGTTATTCAAGGTTCGACCAATACTTTGTCAACCTTAACAACAGAATCGGTCTTTGAGGACTGTCCCCTCTCTGGAGTTTCTGTACATAGCGGCAAAGTGGAGTGCTGCCCCTCTAAACCAATTTGTTGAACCAGCTGGGCCATGGGAAAGTCTTCAGTTGTAGGAAAAAGAAAACTTTGTGCATCGCCCATCCATTTTGAAGTCTTTGCCGCACCCTTGTCAGTCTGTGACAAAAATAAGGGAGATGAGAAATCTTCATTATGGGTGTTGCTGAATCCATCTGTTTTCAATTGTTTTTCCCCCTGAACTGCTTGCTTTCCATTGGTTTTCCCATCTTTGGAAGCCATAATGTCCTCTTCCAAGAACAGTTGTACAGTATTTAAACTCTCCTCCCCTTCCAGATCATTAATCCCAACTAAGTCTACTCTGCCAACATTTACTATGTCGTCAGTATCAGAGTCAGTTTCTATTTCCTCCTTTGTCAAGAAGTCTTGATCAAGAGACTTCAAAGACCTGCGTCGCTCACACCTGGGATTCCTTCACTCCGGTGAGAGGCAAGCAGTTTTCTCCACTGGACGCCACTGCAAAGAGATTTTCATTGGGCTAGAACTCTTCGAACTGCTGTCAAAGAACGAGGAAGAAGGAGATAGACCTTTACCAAGGTCTAGTAAAGGTCCACCTCCACTCATGTGAGTACTTAAGTGAGCATGTGCGAGTTGAAGGGGTTTTGATGGGCCCAAACCACACAGCTCATTCTTTGCACTCAAGTAGTCCTATTTTTGGTGGGCTCAAGCCATTCGGCCCATTCATATGTATAGCTGGATTCGGGTCCTGATCCAAAGATAGCCTAACCAACTCTTCAAGCCCACCAGAGCTCACCTGATTTCTTACGGGGTTTTCCAAAGCAAGAAGCGCATCTTCTCGGCAAGCCAACTCTTCTGTCAACGGTTCAGACCTTTGAAAGGTATCAATATTCAAGCCTTCGGGCCAGCTGGGCTCGAATTCTGACTTTCCAGGCTTCCAGTCACATTCTGAGGGCTCATATTCTGCTTGCCTGTTTTTGTAAAACTTCTGAACTTCTTTAAAGGTATTCAATTTTCTTTGGGGAACATGGATGCCTACAATGCTGCTCATGGATAAATTGGCTCTTAAACCTACGATAGCCTCAAAGCATATCTCCAAATCCATTTTCCCAAGAGAGCTTTGTTTAGAGATCTAATCCTTCTAACCCCAAATCCCCCATGCTCTTAGGTCTACAAACCTAGTCCCATTTAACCAAATGATCCTTCCTCCTCTGGTTCCAGCCCATAAAACATCAATTTGAATTTTCTCTTATCTCTTCTGCAATGACAGCTGGAATTTTTAATAAAGAATGATAACAAATGGCAAGACTGCCCAGTACAATCTTTATGAATGTAATATTACCTCCAAGACACAATTGTCACATAGACATGCTTGATGTTTTGGCACCTATAGGTGAAACCAAAATACAAATGAAACTTACCAATTTAGCAATTAAGTGCAGGTGCACAATTTTCCAACATCTCTTGAATTATATCCCCTACCCCAATCATCATACCTTTGGAAAGATCAATCTTCAATCCTGAGAGCATTTCAAAATATTTAAGAAGCTCTAAGGTGTACAGCCTGCTCCACTGACACATCTAAAAAGATCAAGGTATCATCAGCATACTGACAATGAGAAATAACCAGTCCATAATCCATTTATTCCTCCCTTGAATGAGCCAAACAACCAATCAGCCCTAACTCCAGACCTTTCAACAACAGTTTGTTTGGGACTTCAAGGGCTTGTACTCTCGTTTCTTTCTTTTAATACACTTTTATTTAATTATCAAAATAAATGCTAGGTTATACAAAAGTGGGGGATTGGTTGAAACTTGAGAGTTTGAGGAGAGAATCCATAGGTGTATCACCATTGTATCAGAGAGAACAGATCTTCGGTGGCTAAGACAAATACCTCATTCTGCTTGATCAAGAAACCCAGTAATGATTTCAGCTGTGCTTCCTTCCTAAAAACCTTGTCCTCTCCTGCTCAACCTGGGGTACTTTTCCCAGTCCAAGAAGTTTGGTGTCGCCCTATTCCCCCTAAAGTGGGTGCTTTTTGTTGGGAGGTCTACCATGGTGCAATTAACACCTGTGACCTGATGCAGAGGAAGAGGCCTGGCTGGTGCCTTTCACCTAATAGGTGCAGTTTGTGTGAGTCAAGTAGTGAAACTGCTTTTCATATTTTTGTCTCCTGTCCTGTTGCTAGCTGTATTTGGGATTGGTTCTTTTCTCTCTTCGGATGCAGGTGGGATACCCCGGTGAGCTTGAAAAGGTCATTTGACTCGTCCACATTCAGATGGCCAAAAAGAAGAGGCAGAACACTATGGAGATGCACACGGGCAGCAGTGCTTTGGGTGTTATGGGAGGAGAGAAATCTAAGAATTTTTTAAGAGAAGAAAAGGTGCAAGGAAGTGTTGATAGAAGGGATTATGATAAAAGTGACCTCGTGGGTAAAATCTTTGGGATTATTCTCAGATTTTAGTGTAGATGATAATATTCAGGAATTGGAGGACAGTAGCATTCTCTTCATCAGCAAAGAAGAAGGTCTTAAGAAACTGGGGCCCCCCTGATTCTGGTTTCCTCAAATTAAACTTTGATGGAAGCAGCTTTGGTAACCCAGGAATGTCTGGAATTGGAGGGGTGATAAGAAATCACAAGGGGATTGTGGTGGGTTGAATCCAAGCCCTATAGGATGGGGAGATTCCATCACAGCTGAACTAAAGGCAGTGGTTTTGAGGATACAAAAAGCTATGGAACTGGGAGTGAGAATGCTGGTTGTGGAAGGTGACTCCAAAGTGGTTATAAGCTGGCCAAAGCAGAATCAAAAGACTCCCTGGTTCTTCAGAAATGAAATCAAGAAGTTTAAACACCTATCCAAGGATATGCAGTTATTAATTCAGTGGACTCCAAGAGTGGCAAATGGTTTTGCAGATCAGTTAGCGAAACAAGGGGTCAACAGGGAACATTGTTTTTGGGCTCAGTTGTAAGGCTGAAGAGTCAAAGTTGATGGTTGGGAAATTTTAAATACTAGTGGGGTAGCCGAGGCTACTCAGTTTCTGTACTGTTTCTTAATTTCTCTTAATAAAATTCCCTTTACGGATCAAAAAAAAAAATCCAGTAAGGATTTAGCCAACTTTAGCCAAGAGGTAGAAAGCAGTTAGTTGTATAAGGATCTACCCTTCCAAACTAGAGTGTTTTGTGTGCATAAGATGTACAAGGAGGTTCATAAATTCAGCCTAAGGGCTCTTTTTGTTTCTGTTCTTCTCTTTTGTTCTCTTTATTAATGAATTGTTAATAAATTATCTTTGATTTTATTTTGGACGTGTAATGTTTACATGACTATACATAACCAAATCATCCTTAATCAAAAGATAAATAAACAGTAAGCTCAAAGTTTACTACAAAAAGTAAGCCTAAAATTAGAATTAGTAGTAAAATGAAGCACAATGAAAATTAAAAAAAAAAATCCTCATCAAGTGCTCAATCAATAATAAACTGTAAAAGAAATTAGGACTTCTAAAAAAATCCCAATGCAATCAACTATATAAAAAAATAAAAGTTCCTAAAATGCTCAAGGTCCCTTAACAAGGGAGATTTATAATATCCCCCAAAATATATGGCATGTACAATGAGGTTGCACAAGTGGACCCCTAGTCCTTTGTCTGACCCACCTTAAGGAATCTCTGAGATTTTAAATTTCACATTAGCCTTCTTTTGGCTCCATATCAAGTTATTTCAAGGATGACCAGCTCAACCAATTGATCATCTTTACTGACCCTGGAGATACATGAATACAACCATATAACATGCACAAGGGATTAAGGGGTAGTTCCCTTGGCAACTAAAGTTTCCGTGTTTCACCTTCACATTATTGGAAAGAAAAGTCTCAAATAAAAGCAATGTACTACTTACCAAAAACTGGAGAAGATAAGGAATATGAGATTCATGTGGCTGGAAGCTTTTATCTAGAACTGCACCCCCCTTCAAAGCAGAATGAAGATAAAAATAAATATTTGCCTAAGAGTACAGAAAATGTGGAACAAGTAATCTAGAAGATGAAAGATAATAAACTTTTTCTCTTGATGTTCCTTATTCTGATTAATGGCATTGGATCAGAGCAATAGAGTGCAACTTCATCAATGAAATTTCTCTTTCCTCATTCTCCACTAGGGTTGTGACCTCAAAGATATGAACCCTTTCTGCTGCATAACATTTCATACCTGCAATTTGTTGATTTAATTATTTTCCTAACTTTGGTGGTGAGAGGCCCTCTATTTGAGAGCTTTAAAGAGGATTTGGTGACTTCCTGGTAGAAACCAGAATAAAGTTTTGGTCAAGATTCTAGATAGGTATAAAGGTTTGTCAACTTAATAGCAGTGATGATTGACTGTTCAGAAGTTTTCCATGTAAATTATGGGTGGTGAGATGCATGTATTTATGACTTAAAAAATAAAATCAGGTGCCTTGCTGTTAATGGCAAATTCTCCATTCCTTTAAGGCTGTGTGGTATAAGTGTGCGGTTCTCGATGTTTATTTCTAAGATGATCATTACTTAGACTTATTTGGAAGGGATGGCTTCTTCCAGTGGTGAATCAAAACCCGGATAAATGCTGAATCCAGATTACTTAACCATTCAAAAGGCATGAATTAAATTGAATGGTGAAAACTGTATGCCCTGGGAAAAATATGTACAAGTTTTTCTTACAACCAAGGGTGAACAGAAGAAGTATTTAACTAATCCTAACTGGGTAAAATGATGGGGTAAAAGAGAATGCTCAGATAATGTTGACCATTAGAGGTCAACATGTTTTTCGTTCCTCCCCTGTTTACTCTGGCAAAAATAAGGGGAAGGACAATATGGAGATGTGTTAGAGCAGCCTTGGTGTGGACTATCTGAGAAGCAAATGCTAGAATAATTTTAGAAAAAGAGAGGAGCAAAGAAGCTGTTAGGAATTGTGTAATGGTAAGGGTGATCCATTGGATAAGGACTCTGGAATTGTTCTCCCAATTCTCCTTTGATGATGTTTGGAGGGGTATGCAAGTTTCCAACAGCTGCTAACACCTCTGGCGATCTCCAAGAATCAGTCTGCGAACTCCTCCTTTTCAGCTTTCAGTCCTAGGAGATTCTCATGTAGTCAGCTGGTATTAGACTCACATGAAAAACCCTAACTTGGCTCTGATACCATGTAGGTTTTCAGGACTGCTATTCAGTCTTGAACACTAAGAGATTTCAGGTTCGATGAGAAGAGAAAGTGAAGAAGAAGTAGAAGAAAGAGGAACACAGATTTTGAGGAGAAGAACAGAATGTCAATATTCTGCCGCCGCCACTTTAAGTTAATATATATATATGTTATGCTAGTTACATGAAAGGACATATTTGTCCTTGGTGTTTACATCATAACTGCTAACAAATAACAAACAATATAAAATTGAAAGTAGGAATAACAGAATAGCAAAATGACCACAGCTGTGACTAGATACATTCTACCCTACAGACAGAGTGGGACCACAGCTGTGGGGCCCACATCAATGTTCTCTACACTCCCCCTCAAGTTGGGAGTATATGTTCATCATTCCCAACTTGGATAGAACCGCCTCTAGCTTCTTTCTTGATACGGCTTTAGTGAGGATGTCTGCTAGTTGCATACTGGATGTGATGTAAGGGAGGCATACTTCTTGAGATGAGACCCTCTCTCGCACAAAATGGCGGTCAACTTCAATGTGTTTGGTTCTGTCATGTTGTACTGGGTTATGTGCTATATTAATGGTGACTTGATTATCACAGTACAGCATCAGGGGCTTCTCATACTCAATACCCAACTCCTCAAGTAGAGGTCTTAGTCAAAGGACTTCAGCCACTCCATTGGCCATGGACCTGTATTCTGCTTCAGCACTTGACCGGGAGACAACACTTTGTTTCTTACTTCTCCAGGAGACAAGGTTTCCTCCCACAAGGGCACAATATCCTGAGGTAG
>NW_010729255.1:501076-539241 GCF_000365185.1 Nelumbo nucifera
TGAACCTCCACAACCATTTTCCCAACAACGCCATATTCCTTTTCTTGATGTTTCCAATCCCAAGACCTCCTAGTTTTTTACATCTAATTACCACCTCCAATCTCACCCTATGATCTCTCTTCTCCTCTCCCGGCTCCCACAGAAAATTCCTCATTAATTTTTCCAGTAAGTTGGAGACCTTGGTGGGGATCTTAAACACTGACAAATAATACACAGGTAAGTTAGCTAGGGTGGACCTAATCAGAGTGACTCTCCCTCTTAAGGAAAGATAATCTCTCTTCCAGGACGCAAGCCTCTTCTCAAATCTCTCCACTACCGAAGTCCAATCCTCTTAAGGGGTCACCTTGTCTCAATCCTCTTTTAGCCGGGAAGAAGTCCTTTGCTACCCCGTTTAAAAGGACAGGAAAATGTGTCGAGCTAAACAATCCTTTAATCCACAGTCTCCATCTTTCACCTAGACCCATCTTTTCCATGAGATTCAATAGGAAGGACCAATCCACCAATTCGTAGGCTTTCTCTATGTCCAATTTACAAATCAAGACTTTGTCGCCTTGTTTTTCCTTCGTTGCCACACATTCATTTGCCACTAAGATTTGATCCACTATTTGTCTCCCTTCTACAAAAGCTCCTTGGTTCTAAGAAATGACAAAGGGCAAGACAGTCTTCAACCAACCAGCCAGAACTTCTGCAATGATCTTTAACATGCTACCCACAAGACTTATCGGTCTGTAGTCCTTAGGGGTTTTGGCCTCTTTCTTTTTAGACATTAGAGCAAGAAAAGTTGCATTTGCTCCTGGAGAGATTCCCCCTTTTTTTATGGAACTCAACAAAGACATCCATAAAATCATCTTTTAAGATTTCCCAGCAATCTTGATAGAAAGCCATTGAGAAACCATCTAGCCCCAGAGCTTTAGATCTATCGATCAAGAAAATTGCTTCATGGACCTCCTCTACACTAAAAACTCTTTCTAAGAGGACAGCTTTGGATTCCGGCACTATCACAATGTAATTCTCCCAATTCCAAATTGCTTTCAACTGAGGAGGCAAGGATTGAATTGAAATGATCCACAAAGCACCTTTCAATTTCCTACTTTGAGTTTATTACTCTTCCCTCCACCTCAATGCTAGAGATTTGATTTTTTTTTTCTTCTTCTCCCATTTGCTAGTGAGTGGAAAATTTTGGTGTTTCCATCCCCCTCCAAAAGCCATTTACACAATGTAATTCTCCCAATTCCAAATTGCTTTCAACTGAGGAGGCAAGGATTGAATTGAAATGATCCACAAAGCACCTTTCAATTTCCTACTTTGAGTTTATTACTCTTCCCTCCACCTCAATGCTAGAGATTTGATTTTTTTTTTCTTCTTCTCCCATTTGCTAGTGAGTGGAAAATTTTGGTGTTTCCATCCCCCTCCAAAAGCCATTTACACTTTGATTTTTTGTCTCCAAGAAATTTCTTCCTTCCTTAGGATCTCCTCTAGTTGCACTTTTAAGTTCCATCTTTCTGATCTATCATCCGGCTTGCACACTTTACGGGCTTCCTTTTGGTCCAATTCCTCTATTTTCCTGGCTAATTCCTCCCTTATGACCTCAGTTTTCCAAATTCTTCTTTATTCCACTCCTTGACCTTTTCCTTCAATCTTTTCAACTTCTTTGTGAATCTCACCCCTTTCCTAGCACTTATTCCACCTTCTGACCACCAATCTTTACCTTTTGCACAAAGTTTGGGACTTCCAGCCACATATTCTCAAATCTAAAGGGTGTAAGGCTTCCAATAAGATTTTCTTGGTAAAGACTTAGGGGAAGTGATTGGAGGTTACTCTAGGAAGGGCTTTCAGTGTTAAGTTTCCCCACAACTCCTCCCAATTAATGGAGAAAAGGAACCAATTCAACTTTGAGCACACTTGACTTTCCTAAAGATTTGATCAGGTGAAAGAGACTTGTAACAAGGTGGGTTCTCTTAGTTCTAGGGACTCAATCAAGGAGTTGAAGTGTCTCATACTTGTCGTTATGGATTGATTGGGGTTGTTTGTCTGATTTGTGTACCTTATCACATTGAGATCCCCTCCCAAGCACCATGGTCCCTCCCAAAGGCCCCTAACTGCAGCTAGCTCTTCCCAGATCTGTGCTGTAAACCTTAATATTAGTTTAGATTAATAAATATCGATTTTCGGTTGTTGCCTTCTAAATATTGAATTGGTTGTTTGATAGAGAGGTGCACAGACTTTCTTTTTCTTTGATCAGAAGTGGAAACAACAGGAAGGTCCATTTTCCCAGTTACAATTGCATGTATAAAGTCAAAAACTCCTCAGATGTATATTTCTTGGTGTGCTATAAGAATGCATGATCTATTAGAAAATTATGTAATTGAGCAGAAGCATTCCACATACATAATAATGCTAAAGCAAATGGAAACTAAGTTCAGAAATAAGATAAACAGAAATATGTTAGAAACTTAGACAGGAAAAAAGAGGGAAAAGATAACTGTCAAAAAAATAGAATATAAAATTAGCCTGAGTTTACGTAAAATGATGAATGAGATTTTGGATACAGGTATATCTTTACAAATAGCTCCTCAGACGAATGGTAACCATAAAACTGTCTTGCCCGCACAAGGCTGCAACCATGCACATGCTGTCTTTTAGATCCACCAGTACCTTTAAGCTGAAAAGGTTCAAATAAGACTGTGTCTAACATCAGATCTACAATTAGCAAAAAGTATCATACAACCTTGTGATGAACTAGACAAAGTTGAGAGTTTTCCACCAATGATGTGGTCAGAGTTTTTTTTCTTAAGAGTAAGCTAAAAATTCCATTAAAAATAAAAAGAGAAAACAAAAAGGAAGGTGAAAAAATATCACCCGAGAGGAGAAGACAAACTGAAACACAACTTTCACAACAACATCAGCAAACTACAAAAAAAAAAAAAAAAAAAAAAACTTGTCCAGAGAAGAACTAACTCCTCTGGTACCAGCTCCTCAGACAACTTCACCATTGATCACCTGCAACGCGAACAAAATGAACCTAGCCTAGCGGAAATAAGACCCTAATCTTCCCCTTCAAACGCCTCCTCCTGGCCATCACCGTCTTCTTTTTTTTTTTTTTTTTTGATAAGTAGAAGGAAAATTTTATAACAGGTGCTAAGTTAACACCCCACAAGCACCCTGGAAAGACTTCCAACCATGCTAACACAAAACTTCAGAAGAAAAGCTCAAAAGAAAACAAATTTGCACTGATACTACATAAGCAATCTGCACCAATGAAGCACAATTAATCTTCAATCTCTCCAAACTTTTCACACTTTCACAGCCTCCCTCCTCGTCCCATCTTTCTCCTTCAAGAGCATCAGCAGCTTTCCTCAAACTTTCTTCCTTCCTCTTCCTTTCAAAGGCTACAAAGGCTTTCCTAACAAGACTTTCCAATTTCCTAACCATCATCATCTCCATCCCACCTCCCTCCTATTACACCTTTCTTCAAACTTTCTTCCCTCTTCTTCCTCTCTACCCCTCAGCCTTGGTTCCTCCCTCTCAAGGAGAAATTATGCTTCACTGATGGCTGCTCATTGCGAAAGCCTTCCTTCAGGAGTATGATATGTTTTCAGAAGCCAAAAGGTGGGTTCATAGTTCTATTCCATCCCCATAGGCCATAAAAACTCTATGCATACTTCTTAGGGCATCCACTTGATTTACTTCTAAACTACTGCAAGTTGGAAGTTGAGGGGAGCTCCCAGGTGGCGAATCAGTGAATATGAGATAGGGAAGGGTCTTCAGTTTTCCAGCATGTTATCAGAGATTATAGCTTTTTGGCAACCAGAGGGAACAGCTTGTTTCACTGGGTCAAAGATCAAACAACAAGTTGGCAGATTTGCTGGGCGATGTGGGTAGAAGTGAGATTTACTAGAGCTTGGCCCTACTAGATTAGTTTATCTGGGTGTATTGGGGGCACTGATTGATCAACTAACGGTTCTCTTGTTCTCTCGTGGGGAGGTAGGTAGTTACGTTTTTGCACTTTTTCTCTTCAGCTTTTCTTCTAATAAAGTTCTTTTGATCTCATTATCAATCAGAAAAAAAAAATGAATTTGACCAGATTGAGTTAAGCATACCTTCAAGGCCTTCTCAATTGCATGGGACAAAGTACGTGTATATGCATCACCTATAAAATGAAAATGAAAAGGCAATATCACCATTTATAGTAAATATGCAAAGGGAAACCAGAAGATAGTGAACTTCAATAAGATCCTCTTTTCCTATTAATGAGTGTCTAAACACTGACAAAATTAAATGGGCAAAAACAATTTGACTATAAAATGATACTTCTTTATTAGCAACAACAAAATGAATTCCATGAAAATGAAAAGAAAAAATTCATGCAACAAGTAAATTTCAGGGTACAAAGGGAATAGTGTTTATCTATTCATCCCAAATTAATGGGGATCATGGAGACCTGAGAGGCCTTAGGAGGAAAAGGGGCAAATCTTAGGAGACCTGAGGGAGTTAAAGCCGGTGGCGAGATGGAGGAAGGGGTAGGATTGTAAGGCTAAGAGGTTCGTGTTTGAAGATTGCAGGAATAATGGACAGGTCTGCCTGAAAATCTGGGAAGAAAAGAAGTCCACAGTATTTCTAGTTAGAGAAGTGGTAGCCTGGGTAAAAGGCTTTGCTGATGCAGCAATATACTCAAAAAAAATGAATGGTTGGAAGGGACAGATGAACAAAGAGAGCAAGAGTTTCTTGGAGGAACTGAGAAATAACAAAAAAGGATGGTTCATAATGCTAATAGAGTGTTATGGGAACGGGAAGAGAAAGTTGATTTGCATCCCGGAAGGTAACAACCAAACAGGATGGAAAGGGTCTGCAGATAAACTGCAGGATTACCTGGTGGTGGCGGAGAAGCCAGAGGCAAGACAACAGAATTCCATGCGGGACGAAGAAAAAAGGGAGGAGAAGAGAAACTAAGACACTAACTTCCCGAATCAAATAAATGAAGCAGCGGATGTAGAACAGGGAGACTTGCTTATATAAGGAGATTCATCTCCAACTTGTCTAGTAGATGCCACCCTTTCTCTAAATTGATGAGGAAGGATACACCTTTATATGGGATGAAGCATGTCAAAATGCTTTCCAAAGCATAAAAAATTATTTGTTAAACTCGCCTGTGCTTGCCGCACCAATAAAAGGAAAGCCATTAATATTATATATTTCAACTTCACCAAATTCTCTGGGGCATTATTAGCTCAAAATAATGACAAAGAAAGGGAAAATGCCCTTTATTATCAAAGCATGACCTTAGTTGGGGCTGAACACATAAGCTTAGCTTTAGTATTTGTTGTTCAAAAGTTATGACATTATTTCCTTGCACGTCCAGTTACTTTAATTTCTAAAGCTTGTCCTCTCAAATATTTACTCTCTGCAAGTTCTAATAGGAGACTGGAAAAATGGTCACTTATTTTATCTGAGTTCGAGATAAAATATGTTTCTTTAAATGCAATAAAAGGACAAGCTTTAGCTGACTTCTTAGCAGCTCATCCTGTAAAAGACAACATTGAGCTTTCAGAAGACCTTCCAGACGAAAGGGTCTTATACATAGAAACTGAAAGATCATGGCAACTCTATTTTGATGGAGCTTCTTCAAAACAAGGCACAGGAGCAGGGATTGTGTTCATCACTCCCACAGGAGATTTAATTCCATATTCTTTCTCCCTCACATCATTATGCTCAAACAATACAGTCGAGTATGAAGCAGCCATTATCGGCTTAGAAATGGCTCAGGAGATGAATATTAAATATTTACAAGTCTTTGGAGATTCTCAATTGGTGGTTAATCAGTTAAATGAATTGTATGGGGTTAAAAAGTTAAGTTTACTCCCTACTTTAAAAGAGCTAGAGAGTTGATATCTCAATTCAGCAGCATACAAGTGAGCCACATTCCAAGGTCAGAAAATGATAAGGTTGTTCTTCCCCCCATAAGCAAAAGAGGTTGGGAAACTGAGCTTGTGAACTTTGTCACAATTCAATCGGAAGGAGAAACCTCAGATTGGAGAACACCCATAATCAATTATCTACAAGATGAGCTCATTCCGGTAGATCCTAGAAAGAGTATTGATGTACTACGCCAAGCTGAACGTTATAAATATATAAAAGGCACTTTGTATAGAAAATCCATAAATGGAATTCTACTTAAGTGTTTTTCTGAAGATGAAGTCCAACAAGCTCTCCGCAAAAGAGTGTGATGTACATCAAAAAGTCCCTGAAATGGTAGGCCATTTAGAAGAATTGGGCTATGTTTGGCCCACTATCATCTTAGATGCTATCTGCATCTTAAGGAATTGTGTTAACTGCAAAAATCTAAGGGGTATATTACTAGAAGCTGTCAATGTTAACATGGTCATAGTGTATTGGATCGAAGAAGAAACAAATTGGAGACAACCCATTATCAATTATTTACAATATGGGAGATTACCTACAAATCCAAAGAAAAGAATCGATATACATCGATGGGCCCCACATTTCACTTATTTCGGTGACACCTTATATAGAAGATCCTTTGGTAGAATCTTGTTAAGATGTCTATCTAATGAAGAGGCAAGAAATGCATTATATGAAATTCATTCAAGCACATGTGGAGCTCATCAAGCCAAACCAAAAGTTGCAGGCCAATTAAAAAGGTTAGGTTATTATCGGCCTACTATGATTCGAGATGCAATACAATTTTCTTCTACTTGCAAATTTGGAAACCTTTCCCTTCTGGTTTTTTCAATTGCTCTTCTTTCTATAACATTTTGCTTCAGACCTCTAACCTTGTGGGGAACTTTCCTTCAAAGGAGGTGTGGGGTAGCCCTGTACCCCCAAAAATTCAGGCCTTTTGCAAGGAAGTGGCACTCCAAAAAATCAACACCTTGGATTTATTGCAGAAAAARAGGCCAAATATGTGCCTCCCCCCATGTTTGTTGTCTCTGTTTGGGTTCTGGTGAGACAATTTCACATTTACTAATCTCATGTCCCTTTGTGTTCTTTATTTGCACTTGGTTCTCTTCTCTATTTGGCTGCAATTGGACTCCCTCCTCGAGCATGGTGAACCTCTTTGATCCAGATTTTTGTAGGCAGCCAACAGTTCGTGGAAGGATTATGTGGAGAGCCACTAGAGCTGTTGTATTGTGGTCAGTGTGGGAGGAAAGAAAGAATAGGATCTTCAAAGGTAGTTGTAGATCCAAGGAAGAGGTTATGGAAGGAGTAACTACTAAGGTTATCCATTGGTTGAAATCCTGTGATCTTTTTAAGGATTTCTCAGCTGAAGACATTTATACAAGTTGGGGTATTGTGGCATCTACTACTACTCCCAAAGCTACGATATAGGAAGTTTGGTCCCCACCTGCACAACAAAGGGTGAAACTAAACTTTCATGGAAGCTCTATAGGTAATCCGGGTTCAGAGATAATGAAGGCAAGATAGTGGCTCTGTATTCAGGTCCAGTAGGAATTGGAGATTCCTTAAGAGCGGAAATCTATGAACTACATCAAGGTGTAAAACTGGCCAAACAATTGGGGCTACAGCAGATTGAGATAGAGGGAGACTCCAAGTGGGTAATTGGGTGGATGCAATTAGGGCAGCTGGGAATTTGGCAATATAGACAGCTGATAAGGGAAATTCTTAGCACAACAAGGGAGGTGGGTGTTTGCTTCAAGTGGGTAAGGAGATCAGCAAATGGTTTTGCTGACACCCTAGCAAAACAAGGGACAGTAAGGGAGAGACTTTATTGGGCAGTGTTGTAATGTTTGATGTTTATTGGATCAACCTTTTCTAATAAGGGTTGACTTCTGTATTTCAATTTAATTTATCTCTAATGAAAGTTATCGTTTCTGAAAAAATAAAAAAACAAAAGTATGTCAACTTCATGGCGATTTCATACATCAACCGCCCATGCCTCTTCACCCTACAACATTATCATGGCCATTTGAGGCTTGGGGCCTAGATGTCATCGGTCTTTTTAAACCACTACCTTCAAAATCACATTCATATATCTTGGCTGCTACAGATTATTTTTCTAACTGGGCAGAGGCAATTCCGCTAAAGGAGGTGAGGGCAATTGATGTTGCCAACTTCATTCAAAACCATATCATATACAGATATGGAATTCCCTCCAAAATTATATCAGATAATGTCTCGTACTTTAAATATAAGGCTATGATGAAGTTATCTAAGAAATACAAATTCCAACATACTACATCGGCAGCTTATAATCCAACATCAAATGGACAAGCAGAAGCTTTTAACAAAGTCCTCTGCAAAATACTTAAGACAATGGTTTCAAAAAAAAAAAGAGACTGGCATGAGCGCCTCCCTAAAGCTCTTTGGGCTTATTATACCACAAAACCGACGGCTACAGGATGCACGCCATATAGTTTGGTGTTTGGAGCAGAGGCTGTTCTTCCTCTAGAAATTCAGCTACCTTCTTTAAGGATCACAACATAATTCACACATGCAGAAGAGAATGTAAGGATAAGACTTGCTGAATTAGAAGCCCTTGATGAGAAGAGGCTCATAGCACAACAAAGGCTTCAAGTGTACCAAGCCCAAGTTGCAGGTGCCTTTAATAAAAGGGTGAGATATTGGTCATTTGTAGTGAGAGATTTAGTCCTAACTGTCAGAAGACCTATCGTAGTCACAAGGAAAACTCCAGGGAAATTCGAACCCAAATGGGAGGATCCATATGTAGTCATTGAAGGTCAAGTAAACTACCGATGTGTAAATGGTAAATTCATTAAGCGCTTTTACGCTTAAACAAAAAGAAAGCTTAAATGAAGACCTACCGATACCTTTTATGTTGTTAAACCAATGAGTAAAATCCACCATGTCTGCACATGGCTAAACTGCTTATATAAACCATCAATGGTATCGGTATGAGGTGGAACCACTAAAATACCTCACTAATCGCTCTTAAGTGACTAAACTATTGGAGGCTTGATCCCTAAACGGGTACAAAGGCAGCCTAATATAGGTCCAGCCACAACATTAATAAAAATATATATTCCATTTGAATATTGATGTCATTTATAAAAAAAAAATGAAAATGATAAATGAATAAATTATCAACAAATCTCAAATATCTTTTAAGAGTTGTTTTTTTAGCTCATACAAGCTAAGTAAATTTTCATAAGCAGCTACACAAGCTTCATGAGCTTTTATTTGTTCCTCTCCAATTTCCAATCTATGAGTCTTCAATTGAATTTCTCGTTCCCAACATTCCATGAGCTCACAGTCAAAGGGCAGACTTCTCTGCATTCAAGGCTTCATCTTTCTTTCATCCCTCAGCAAGATGACATTTCAAATTGCTAACTTGGTACTCAGACTCTTTGTGCTTCATGCAAAACTCAGTTACTTTTGAAGCTACCTCCGAACAGTCCTTGTCATCTTGTCTCTTGTGAATTACATTAATACGATCAATACATTTTTTATGACGAGAAACGACTTCTCGATATTTGAGCTCATCTATACCGGAGCCTTTTGCAACCTCCGCTTTTCGAGAGCAAAGGTCGTTTGCCATAAATAAAATTTCAATCATGGCATTGGAAAACCTTTCCATCTTTGTTTGAAAGACAGGAGTCAAGCCACCATCGATTGCAATACAGAAAGATCACCGCAAATCTCCTTACTCTGAAGAGCCAATGTCTCAGAGGGCAAGGTGTTTACAATTCCTAAGATATCTTGGAGGTTGTGATTCACAAATTCCACCATATGAAGCATCATGTTTCCAAAAAATTGTAGCGATGGGATATGCAACATTTGTACTCTTTTCATTACCTCTTGAAGGATATAAATGAGCATTTAAAGGCAAAGAAGCATCTATTGTCGATGTGTTCACAACCACATAGGAATTCTTCCCACCACCTTCCGAAGATGGCAATTTATCAGAATCAATATATACCACCATTATATTGCTAAAAGGGTCAAGCTGGTCTATCAAAATATAAGGATTTGACACTTCTTGTAAAGAAGTATTCTCTATAGAGTGCGATATTTGCTCATCCTCACTCCGTAATACAAGGCCAAGCATGCTAAGAAAGTCTTGACCTTCATAAGAATTCTCTTCCTAAAAAAGAAGAAAGATATAATAAACAAATAAGTATTTTGAACACATAATAAGCATTCTCTTCCTAAAATAAGCTGAATGGATTCCCCCCCCCCCCAGATTGTGTGGTAAAATTGAATTTTGATGGTAGCTGCCAAGGTAACCCAGGGCCTTCGGGAATAGGTGGGATTCTGAGAGACAAAGACAGCAATATGTTGTCTCTATTTTCAGGACCAGTGGATGAAGGTGATTCAGTAAGGGCAAAGCGTGATACAAGGTATACAGATGGCTAGTCAAATTGGAGTGACCAATCTGCTAGTAGAAGGGGATTCCAAGGTAGTAGTAGGCTGGCTAATCAGCCCAGAAACAGCTTGTTGGGGCTACAGAGATCTGCTAAAGAAAGTTAAATGGATGACAAGGAATATGACTGTTAGGTTTCGGTGGGTCAGAAGATCAGCAAATGCAATGGTTGATTCTTTGGCCAAGCAAGGGGTGTCAAGGGGAGATCTTTTTTGGGCTACTTTGTAATTTTGTCTCCGGCCTGGGCAGTTTTGGTGTATATGGTTCAGTCCTAGGGGGGGTAACATCTCGTGCCTCCTCCTAGGCTGATTGTATTATTGATATCTGATTTAATAAAACTAATTTCATTCATCAAAAAAAAAACATAATAAAAAAAAGATAACAAATTTGAAAACAAAACAATCCTACCATGGGAAAATTCTCTAGATCAAAAGGATCCTCCTCTATTCATCAGTCAAGGGGCGTGGATATCGAGCTCACTTAAAATAAATATCTGAGTCTTCTTCTGAATGATCTAATACCCTCTTAGAACTAGAACCAACTTCTTTGATGAGAGGTTAGAAGTTGTCGCTCCATGAATGAGACAAGTAGAGACATCCTTTAAAGGACCAAGAACAACTTGACTACATGGATGAGTTGGTTTTGGTGGACAAACAGTTGAAACAATGTGTTTCATTGAATGGTCAAAATGCGTGCGAGTATTTCTACTCCACCATCTGACATATGTAGAAGTGGTACATACAGAACGGTTCTTTTGTGGGATTATAAAATGAACCCCTGAACCTCGAGATAAAAAACGCATCCAAGTCTGTCCCAAGTCAACAAGAGTGCGACCCGGTCAAGCCATAATGTTGAAAGATAGCCTATTACAAGGGATGCTTTGGTCATATCTTAAAAACCGGGCAAACCTGTTGGGATAATATGGCTCTAAAGCAATTTCGTTACTCAGCCATACCGGAAGTATACGAGAATATATACACATCAAAAACTCAAGTTCTTTTGGTTTTACTCATGAGTATCTACATACTTTGTATCTCATTCCAACCCACTATTGAAAGAGCAAAAAAGGGAATTTTCCACACATTGAAAAAACATTCTTGCAGCCCAAGCATTAAAGATCCGACAACCCATGCTACTATAGCGACACATGTGTGGATAAGAACGGGGATACTCGCTACTAGGACGCCTCCTAGTGAGATTTGGAAAAGATTCTCCTAACCATGCAATCACATAATGCATGGGAAAATGAACTTTAGCATTGCTTGGGCCAGCTGGGCACGTCATCATTAATCTCAAAGCATAACAAATGCATCCCAATGCTACAAGAGCAATGGAAACTTTAGAACCAGAAGCCATATAAAATGTCAATGGTCTAACAATGCCTCTTCTATGAGGAAACACAAAACGGCTCAGCCATAAGGATATATAGGCTGCTAACATACCATCTCTTGAGACTCATAATGGCAAAAGTTGTTTTTCGAAAGAGTTATATTTTTTACTCCCAATACTCTTCTTTTCAACACCTTTCTTCCCTGTATTCTTCTTGGGTTCACTAACAACTCAATAAACCATGTCACCTCTGTAAATGTGTTCTATCCATAGTGAATAGGAAATAGCCTCTAATCAGTGATGTTCACATAGTTGAGAATAAAGTTGTAAAAGTTCAGCCACAATAGGATATTTTCTCAATTCTTCATTGCTTGGAAAATATTCTTCATAAGGAAGACCTAAGATTGGTAAACCACATATCCTTTTCATATCCCAAAGAGAGATCCCCAACTCTCCAAAGGGAGTATGCATGGTGTTAGTCGCAGGACACCATAATTTGCAAAAAGCACGCCAAATTTCAAGAGAACGATTATAAGTGTATCTAGAAACACCAACGGCTCCATATATTTCCATGTGTTTCAAGACTTCTATATGTTTGTCCAAAATAACTTCAGCCCATTCATGTAACTAAGGCAAAAAAGAGGCACAACCAGAAAATTGAAAGTCCCACCATCTCATACCTTGTGCCAACATACCATGCAAAGTAGGGCCTTTACCCTAATCCCAATTCCTCTAGTTATGGCATTACGACTAGGGTCAACCTTTTCCAATAGCAGCAT
This sequence comes from Nelumbo nucifera, assembly GCF_000365185.1. The sequence continues at coordinate 513,545 of NW_010729255.1, forward strand.
ATCTAAAGAGCCGCTAACCACAGTGGATATTTCTATGGTGCCAAATCTTTCTTTGGTAGTCTTCAAAGTATCAGAGGAAGTATAGGTTCTCTTTAGGAGCTACAAAATTATAAGCAGACATTGGCCCAAGGAAATTAGGCCCAACACTTCATTCCCTTCGTCATTAGGGGCTTTTTCATAAAGAACAAGAACTTATTGAGGTTGATCATTAGCATCTCTCTCGTGATAAACATTTGATTGAAGGGTATCCATCTAAAAAGAAAGGGGGAGATCAAATTAAAACAATTTTCCCAACATTTCTAAGTATAATTTAAGAAAAATTAACTTTTTTGGACTCATCAAAACCCTTAAATCTGAAGTTGATCTCTTTTATTTAAAAGATGAAAAGTATTTTCCTTTATGAGATCAGTAAAATTTCAAATCAATTCCTTTATGAGATCAAAATGATTTTCGAGTAAATATGTAATTTTTCATGAGATCAATCTAATTTCCAAACATCTTGATATGATCTCCTCATGAGATCAAAGCAATCTCTAAATCCTTCCCTCTTTATGAGGTCAAATTTTCAAATATGAAATTGAGAAAATATCAGCCTAAGGCCAAGGTAGTCTTCAATAAGGTCAACTTGACCTATTCTCTTTATGAGATCAAGATAATCTTCAATGAGGTCAATTTAACCTAATCTCCTTATGAGATCAAAAGGAATTCCAAGTAAATGTGTATTTTTTTCAAACTGATTTCTTTATGAGATCAATCTAATCTTCAAACATGTTGCTACGATCTCCTCATGAGATCAAGGCAACCTCTAAATCCTTCCCTATTTATGAGGTCAAAATTTCAAATCAGAAATTGAGAACATATCAACTTAAGACCAAGGAAGTCTTCAATTAGGTCAACTTGACTTAATCTATTTGAGATATCAAAATGATTTTCAAATAAAAGAAAATCTCCTAAAATTGATTTCTGCAGTACTCAAATATTTCGATACAATCTCTCTTATGATATCAGTTTAACATGATTTTAAGACATTTGCATCAAAGGATGGGTAAATTTCATTCAAACTTTAAATCTAAAATTGATCTAAGAAGGATGAAACAGATTCGTATGAGATCAAGTTTTCTTCTTTTGCTTTTATGAGATTGGAGGTGAAACTGATCCCTATAATGAGATAATTATCATAAAAAAAAGGAGGGGATCACATGTGAGAAGTCCTTAATCAAAAGATCACCAGTACTAAAAGAAGCTTTAGTACTAAAACCAGAGTGAACATACCTGAAAAAAAAAACGACAGAGAGATCTTAATTTGCTAAGAAGATAGCAAAGTGTTGGCAAAGCTGCTAATTGTTTTTGACGACCAAAACATAGGTTGTGTTCAAAATAAGATCCACAAATCAGAATTTTCAAAATATATACATAAAGATAAGAAATTTCTTCTTTGTGTTTTCAGCAGATATGCTGATGCGGCACTGCGAACCTTGGCTTTAATAAACAGCAGATAAGCTGTTTCAGCAGACATGCTGATGCAGTAATTACACTGCGAATCTTGGCTTTAATAAACAGCAGATACGCTATTTCAGCAGACATGATGATGCAGTAATTACACTGCAAATCTTGGCTTTAATAAACAGCAGATATGGTGTTTCAGCAGACATGTTGATGCTGTAATTATACTGCAAAATTGGCTTTAAAAAAACAGCAGATATGCTGATGTGGTACTGCAAACTTGGCTTTAAATAAACAGCAGATACGTTGTTTCAGCAGACATGCTGATGCAGTGATTATACTGCAATCAAAAAACAAGATAATAATAATAATAATAATATCAAACCTGGTTTAGGGCTTTCTCCCCTCAAGAGAAGAGAAAAAATCTCTCTTTGTTTGTCCACCACTTTAGAAAACAAAGAAAACTTTCTTTGTTTAATCGCAGATTTTGAAGAGAAGACAAAAAGTCTCTCTTGTTGAAAGATTTCAGCAGCTCCTTGACTTGAATACTGAAGGAGGGGTTTCCCTTTCTCTCTTGAACCATGGAGAGCTTGTGAGAAGCTTGTGTTTGTGTGTGTGTATATATATATATATGTATATATATAGAGAGAGAGAGAGGCTGGAATGCCAGCTCATGTCTTTTATAGCCAAAAGCAGTCTTACAGTCCTAATGTGATTAGGATTGTTCATTAGGGTTAACAACAAAGGCTGGGGCATGCAGACCACTTAATAGTTCTGTAACAACTCATTTATGGGCTTTTTTCAAGCTTGAATAATGAACTTTATAATGACCCACTTACAGCTTTTAGTTGGGCCCAAGTACACAAACTTATTTAGCCCATTTAGTGGCTCCACAACAGGCCATACGTGGGTCTCATAACAACTCATGATACAGCAGCCCATTTAGGTCAATTAAGTTTAAGCCCAAGCCTCCTTAAATAAATTAAAAGGCTGGGACCACTTCTAAAAGGGGGTTAAATGCAAAGAAAGTATAAACCCAAGCCCTCTAAAAAACATTAAGAGGTTGGGACCACATTTGAAAGGAGGTTAAATGCAAAGAAAGTATAAACCCAAGCCCTCTTAAATACATTAAGAGGTTGGGACCACATCTAAAAGGGGGTTAAATAAAAAGAAAATGTAATCCAAACCCTCTTAAACATATAAAAAGAAAATATAAGCCCAAAACCTTAATAAGCTTTCAAATTGTGCCCCTAACAATATTTCCAATTCAAATGGAATCAAATTGACCATTAATACCCTTAAGGGCCCACCTGATGTTTAATTAAAATTATTCATCAAAGAAAAAAAGTAAAAAATAATAAAAAAAGTGAGTAAATCGCATCCACCTTTGGATGCTATACTAAAAGAAAAAAAAAGAAACCTAAACCGGAGGCACAATGGGGTTTTCGTCACTTAAGGTTTCTGGTGTAAAAATCCTATTCAGATTAGGATTCTTCTGTTCCAAGCCAAAAAATAATAACATGATTATTTCAAAAAAAAAAAAAAAATCCTACTCAAGCCAGGATTCCTCCACAAATTCTACTTAAATCAAGACTCTTATTTTATGAGCCTACAAAATAATTATCTTGGTCAAAAACAACTTAGAATCAATATTTAAGGGTGAATCAAAGATAATTTGATAAAATCAAGGAATCCTACTTCAACCAAGACTCTTCCAACTGTGAAAATTCGTGATTAACCCCCAAATACTCACTGAATCCTTGCTGCTGCTGGCAGTGGGCCCGGGGCCTGTTGCTGCCGGCGGCGATGGTACGTCTTCCCGAGGAAGGCGTCCACAACAGAGATTCTGCAAATACTAAAGTGGTTAACTGATTCTGACAGAGGTCCATGGGCTTTAGCTCACTTCTTGGTTGAAGCTAGAGACATCCTCTCTAAATTGAATGCACAGTTGGGCTGGGTCCCTAGGGAGCTAAACTCTGTTGCTGATGGTCTTGCCAAGGCAGGTGTTCACAGGGATTACATGTTTAGTGGTGGTTCTCTCCCTGTATAATTCTTTGAGTTAGTAGTTTTTGTGATCATCTACTCGTGTACCTCTTTCCATTTGAATAAAGTTACCATCTTTTTCAAAAAAGAGAGGATGAGAGAGAGAGAGAGCATGTGTTTCAGTTTGCACAAGGACCATACCTTCTTCTTGTGTTTGGAGCAAAATATCTGAACATGGCACATATAAATATGGCAACACCTACAGAAACATGTTACAAAAAAAAAAGTTAAATCAAATATATTTAGGAGTTGGATGTGAGTAACTATTTGGAAAAAAAAGAAAAAATAAATAAAACTTTTTTATAAGCAACAGAAATTTCATTAATTAATAAGAAGAGGACAAGTACAAATTATGGGCAGCCCCGGCTACTCATTTTGTGATTTCAGTCTAATCAACCCAAGAAATTTGTTCTTTAAGCTTACATCTGAGCCCAGAAACACTGTACCCTATTAACCCCTTGGCTTTGCTAACTGATCAGCCAGACAGTTGGCTATTCTTGGAATCCACTGAACTAACAAACACATATCCCTTGACAATCTTCTACACTTTTTTATTTCACTTCTGAAATATCAGGGGGGTTTCCATTCTGCTTCAACCAACTTATTATTACTTTGGAATCTCCTTCAACTACCAACTTCTTCACCCCCATTTGTACTGTTTTTCACAACCCAAACATTACTGCACTCAATTCCGCAATTGTTCCATTAGGGCCTGAATACAAACCCACTGTTGCAAGGATTAAATTGAGCCCAAAAAGGTCGGACCTTGCTGGGTTTATAGGTGTATTCAAAATTCTCATGGAGAAACAATTTTCTTCTAGGGTCAATCTAGGTTTAGATGATCAAATTTGATGTCCAAGTTGAATTGGGATCGTACTTGATACGGATACCACAAATTTCAGCTCCCAAAGTGGTAGTTCACACCCAAAACTCAGAACTGAAGTCAATTCCATAAACTTTTTCAAGCTGAAGGCTATCTATCTGAGATGCCAAACTGTTATTAACTTGAAAGTCCACACCTCCAGTATCTTCAAATATTTGCATTATTGTCTTCCCCCCTCTCCCCGTGTAAACCTTTTTGTAATTTGTTGTAGGTCCTGACCCCACCAATCCAAGTTTCAACCGAGAAAAGATCTTGGTAATATGAACAATGTGTAAACTCCTTGCTCCGTGGGATTTCTTGGGAGCCTCCTCTTCCATTGTGACCACATCATTCTCTGCCACCATCTTCCTACCTAAGTCCACCACTAACTTTCCAATCACCACTTCCACAAAAGGACTGTGAATGGCATCAGAGCACTCTACCTGAGAGGATTCGCAAATAGTTGCATTGTTAACCTCATTTGCTCCATCATCAACTCCTAAAACTTTTCTAAATTCAGCATTTCCAATCCCTATCGCATCTTCTTTCACCCTCTCCCCAACCTATCCTTTGCTCCATTACGAATCTCCTTAGACCACAAGCCATAAATTCCTCCTCAGAAGAGAAAACAACCCAATCCGATACAATGTCAGTCATCGTCTGGCTCACCGCACCAGAAATCCAACCAGCATCAATCTTGCTATGATCATAGCAAACTAGGACAATCTTCAGAAACAACTCTTCTATCAATTTCATGTTCAACATTCTCTGCCTTTAGCTTCTCGATGCCCTTCTCCTTCTCGCTTTTGTCATATCTAAAGATCACCCACTCCCATTCTTCTTCCTTCCTCTTTTGTTCCTTATCCAAGAAAAAAGATTTGAAGATCCTACATTTTTTTTACCTATGGGCGTTTGCAAATAAATGGCTTCGTCTTATCTACCCTTAAACAATCCAAGCTAATGCACTTCTTTCTTAAAATTAAAAAAACTTGGGCTTCATGATATGGACCCCGCTCGACCCTAAGACCAGCTTCCCGGCACAAAGCGTCTCAATGTTTGAATATGGAGACTCTTCCTCTCCCCTATCTAACCCCAAGTTCTTCTTCTCTTGGCCTTCCATATGTCCCTCAATAATCCCCCCCCCCAATCCACTAAGGCAAGTGGGCAAAGTCGATCCTCCTTAGCTGAACTCGAGTGGACTCCACATCCATTTTTTGGAGTCCTATGTTCTCCATTTCCAACAAGCCCCACATTTGCCAAATCATCCTTACAACCATTAATTTTATCTTTAATGCCAAAACTACCCTCATCTTCAACCTTTGTCCCTCCTCTCTGACTTGCCTGTTCGTCTTCCCTTCCAACACAATAGAAGGCAATGAACACGTGCTACTTACCTCCCTCCACCGAGACAAGTTATTAACCCATCTTAGCAGATACGAACCTTCAACCACTAACCTTAGATCGAAGTTCTCTCCAACAGAGCGCAGGGATAACGACGTGGGCACCAAATGCATCTCTAGAGCCTCAACTAAAATATGAGCAACAGCAAGCTTTCGCCATGAACTTGTTCTTGAATCCACAAACTTGAACCCACACGCATCTCTCATGGTTTTAAAAGTTTGGAAGCACCATGCATGCAGAGGAATTCCATATATGTTTAACCGCACCAAGCTTGAGGGGCCTATGTCTCTAATTACATCGACTAATGGGTACCAACTCCCCATCCTGAGCTCTGGGCAACACATCAGACCCTATTCTTGAATCAAAATATCTCTCGCTTCCTCCACATTGCCAAAGATAAAAAGGAGAAATCCAACACTCAGCTTTCTAACATGATCAGGATCAGAATTAAGCAAAACGACCCACCAAACTTCTCTCCAACAGTTTGAGATGATCGTTGATATCTCCTAGTGAATCCACTTCTTTCTCTTTCTTAATCTTTCAAGAAGCCATTACAGTCTGCAACAGCTATAAGTTTTTCATCAATAGTGATGCCTTCACACCCTACATGACACGTATATGAGGGAATGTGAATGGAGAAATAGGAATCAGTTGCTCCTATTGCAAGTGCTTTTTCACGTAAGTGCTACTTCTTACACCCTCTAGTTCCTCATCTTTTTCTAATTTCTTCTCTTATTCTTAGATCTGAATCCTCTCAATGTCATGCATAGGCTGGATGTTTATTCTTAGATCTGAATTATCCCCCTCTGCCTTTATGAAGCATCCACCAAGAAAGCAACTCTCTATAGAACTTAGGACCCGTTTGGTTTGCAGGAATAAAGGTCTGGAATTGGAATTGGAATGGGCCATTCCAATCCTAACTGTTTAGTTGGGCAGAATCGGAATTCCATTCCCATTCCTGGTGGAATGGCAGTCCCCCATTAGAGGGAATGGCCATTCCCTCCCCCTCCCTTGGGAATGAAATCCCATTCCAGCTTATTCCAATTCCCATTCTGATTTCTGTCTTGAAATCCCTCAGAATCAGAATGGTCTATTCCCATAGTCTGTTTGGTTCAGACAGGAATCAGAATCGGAATTGGAATAAACTAGAATGGGATTTCATTCCCAACGGAGGGGGAGGGAATGGCCATTCCTTCAAATGGAGGAATGCCATTCTAGCAGGAATGGGAATGAGATACCGATTCTGCCCAACCAAACAGTTGGACCATTCCGATTCCAATTCCATACCCCTATTCCCGTGAACCAAAACAAAGAAGTACTTGTTGGATTGTGGAGGCTAAGCACTGCAAATTCCTACTTCAACTTGTCCATCAGACTAGATGGCATTAAATCAATTTCTAGGATAGTAACCTGTATCCTCCCACCACTCAACCTTAATAAATTCTTTCGATTGCTTCCAACCTTTATCTTGTTCATAATTATCTAAAATCTCTACAATATCACCAACAATTTGATCTAATCGCTCGCTATCAGATTTTATAAACCTTCAGCATTTTCCAAGATTGTTCGTCAAATTAAATAACTATTAATTTTAACTATACATCCTTAACTAGTCCCAAGTCCCAACATACATGCCTGCTACTACATTTCGTTTATTATTGATAACTTATAATCGCTTTTAACATCTTTTGAGATATATCAGGCTGACAAGCCTACACAGGTTCAAGTTTGAGAACACTTCGTGCAACCAAATGCTTGTTGGGGCCTCACAACAACCACCCACAGTATAAAATAACAAAGTATTTGAAATAGCAACAACAATAAATCTAATATAAGCAAAAATGATAAAATCCAAGCAAAGACAAATAAAGACAAGCACCATAAAGACACAAAGATTTACGTGGTTTGGCCTTACCGCCTGCGGATCCGCGGGAGAGACAACATATGCTCTTCACTATGAAAGAAAACTAAGAACAATACAAGTACCTCGTGGCTTGCAGCCCAAACCAACCCTTACCCTTGTACATCCGTTCTCCCTTTCCTCTCAACCCGAAGAAAAAAAACAAGAGAAAAACTCACTCTCACACCAAGAGCACTCTGTATTTTTCTCTTACACCTTTTCTCCCAAAAAAAAACCTTAACAATAGGTAACAGCCTTTCTTAACATGTTTTGGGATGTACTCCTTCACTAATTCTGATATAGCCAAGGATATGATCCTTAATACAGCGGAATAGCAAAACAGGATTTGTAGCAACCCCATACAGAATATGGCTCTCTTGAGTTTGAGTACCCAAAAGAACACAATTACCTGTTACTGCGAATATGAATTTCTGAAAAAAAATAATAATTTGATATTGCCAAATAAAAAAAAAAGAATCAAATTTCGCATCATGAAGACCTCATAACTAGTTTGATGTGATGAAGAAATAATAGTAGTGGTGAGCCAATCAATAAGTGGATAAACACAGACAAAATAACATACCCGGTGTACATGCAAGCAAGTCTTTTGACCCGCCGGAGTTGAACCATATATCCTTATTACCGGTACCTCATTCACCTTTTCACCTTCAAATTCCCAAAAGCATAAAGATAAAATAAAGCAGAATATAACGAGAGCTCACCGCGCTCGTGCCTGTGAGTGAGATAAATACTAGTTTCAGCTCTGGTTTATAGTTCATACCTTGAAAACTACTGTAAGAGATATCCAGGTCTGCGATCGGAGGCGCCATGTAGTAGTCGATAGAGACGATTCTAACGCTAAAAATGTTAGTATGAGGCTGAGGCTGCGAATCCCCCATTTTGTTTTCTCGAATGATTAAGATTAAATATGCATTGATAAGTGAAAGAAAACGAGATGCGAAAATAAATGGTATGCTCGGTGTGGTTCGAGGGAAGATAAGTTCCCGTTGAGTTTCCTTTTTCGCTGCGAAGTTCCGTTGAATTTATTTGCCGCCATTAAGCCCCTTTATGTAGACTGCGTTTGTTGGGCGTAATAAACTCGGGATTCAAAATGCCGCAAGGCGTATCCTAAGTTCCTAATACGGTTACGTATTGCGATTTGCCATACGATTGCGATACAGCGAGGTACAATTTACCCCTACCCTACCCTACTCGACGGGGCGGGTTTTTTTTTTTGCCTGAATAACGGATTTTATGATTCTACGATTCGTATAGATACAGATACGGTATGATATTCGGCTAAACTCGACCCATATATTGTTTTGGAGTCATAAATTTTATGTATCAACTGTTAAATTTAATAATATATTAAATTTTATCTAAAAGATAATGGATAGTTCATGTGTTTCCTAAAGTCTTAATCAAAAATAATTGGAAAATTTATTATTTATTTGTATTATTTTACTTATTGGTTGCTTATATATGATAATAAATAGTAGGAAATTAGACATAGCTTTTAAATCCAACCCACCATACCATTGAATTTGGGGAAGGTTTTATGTTTTCATTTGTAGTAGGGTTTGAATTCTCAAAATCCAACATTTTAAAATGGTATGGGTTGAGAGGTTTTGGGAGGTGGGTAGGTTATAGAATTTACAAAACCCTCCCCGAACTTGATCCCTAGATGAATCAAGGAAATTCTCACATGCCTCACAAATAAAGTCTCACATGAATTTTAATAATTGCAATCACCTCCCTTTAACTTTATAATGTAGATACAAGTACACCCCCTCTCTTATAACCCTCTAAAATGAGGTATGAAGAAGTCTCAAATAGAGGGCCTGTTTGGTGCATATTTCCGTGTGGTCTTTTAGTTGTTTACAAACTAGGAAAATCGATTTTCGGTCTATTCTCTTTTGGCTCGCGGAAGATCTAGCCACCAAAAGATGATACGCCAAAAAGATGCGAAAAGCCCATTAGATGAAAAATATCCATACATTAAAACTTGAGAGGGAGAGAGAGGAGATAAGAAATGGACACAAAAAATGTAATAAATGAAAATAAAAGAGATGAATGATTATTGTAATATTTTGAAAATATAATGTCCTCTTAAAAATCATTCCGTATTTTGATTACATTAAAATACCATTTAAAAAATCATAAAAGTTGCATCTAAACAAGTACAAAACAAAAAAAAAAAAAGTGAAATAAAAACTATTTAAGGAAGGTTGTTAGTATAATATTAAAAGTACAATAATGATGAAAAATATAAAGACAAAAATAATAAAAACTATTAAATTAATCCGGTTAAAGAGTATTAAAACTTATAAAATAATTAATTGATGTATGTTCAATTGGGTATAATATTAAAAATATAAATTATTTATGTTACATAAATTTAAAGTAATTAATTGATATTAATTAAATAGGTTATTGTTGTCAGGCAAAATGGGCAGAGGGCAACACTGTCATTTCGCTCCTAAGCCGAGGTGTAGTTGAGCAGTCCGAGGTCCAGAGTGGCCAAGGGCTGGTAGGCCGATCCTGCAAGGAGTAAAGGAAGGAAGATGTTAGAGGCCTCGGGTTCGTACCTGAGGCAAAGACTGATGGTCAAGTTAATACAGGGACAATGCAGGGTGGACGAGACCTAGTATGTTTTTATGAATTATTCCTTAAAGTGGACACTTATGAAACTCATGTTAGTTTAGAATGTTTGGGGATTTTATTTTGACAATGTTGACATTGGTGTGTTGCTAAATTGGTAGACCAGCTTGTCTTAGTTGCTACAGCTATACTCTAAACACAACCAGTGGGTGTTTGAAATAAACATTAAACATTTACCGTTTTTTAGTTATGCTGGAAAGTTGCACTTAACCCCATACTTAATTATGATACTACACTAGGTTTTTGACTAAAATATCTCTAATGTGCCAACCAGTGAAATCCATCAAGAGACAAATATTTTCGCTTGTTGGGGCAGTTTAGGAAATCGCCTGGATAGGTGATCATATTAATAGAATTGACCATGTTTGTCAAACAAAGTGAATATTAAGGTTTCACTCTCTTCGATGGAAACCTAAACTGTCAGTAGTAGAGTTTAAATGTATTTGAAATATAATTTGCAAAATGTATTTGTATGTCATATTACTATTTTATGAAAAATTTGTTTTAAAAGGTTTTAATCCCGATATCCATTAAAGTATAGAGCATACCACATCATTTTATAATCAGGGAATAGTTCATTCCTTCTGACAAATGTTTTGATTATTATACACCAAAAAGTTGTGTATAAGAGACCATTCAATGGTTGATTACTTAATGGGTATCGTCTTACATAAGTCCATTATCGTCGGGTCCTCTTATGGTGGCTAAATCTAATGATCATTTATATGTAAATGCTGGGGCCAATTGAACTCAAGCTGATTGGGTAAGACTTTTACAGCCTAACCTCTTATAGGGGTGAGGTCGAACATTTATGGACTTGCGTAAGATCTTTGTGGGTCATGCATCACACAATGTTTAGGCATACATAGCCTTGCAACGCATAAAAAAGTGAACCATTAAAGAAAATGGACCTAAGGCCTATTACTAATACAAACTAAAAAATTAGGCACATGACAATGTGACATGGGGCCAATATAAGTCATGGATATGGGTATGGAACACTCGTTTTTTAATAAGATAGAGTCTATTTATAAGCACAAGTCATAATCCATCCCAACAAGGGTAGGAGAGTGCTTTGTATAAGGGAAGAGGGGGATGATAAAACCATTATATAATAAGCTCTTTCCACCTCTATCTCACCTCCATTGCTCCCATAAAACCCTATTTTGTTACAACCATAGTAGAGATGTTTTTATTCATATTCCTAATTGTGTTATTTGGAGAAAACCATTAGTCCTAAGAAGATCCACACCGTTGCATTGATCGCAAGAAGATTGGAGGTTTGAAGTGCAAAAACTGCATTGTTTAACTGACTTCACTTCACTGCAGCCCCATCTTCAATGGAAGGCCGGTTCGGGTATGACATTGGGCATGAACTACCACTATGGGAGTTGCATTTGTAGATTCGGTATCTGATATAATAAAAAATTAATTTGAATTTGAATTTTGGTTCAATTCAATGCAATATCGATCCCAAAATTTAATATTTCAACCAGGAAACCGGTTCCTAAGTTGGGTAAGAAAATTTATAAAAAACTGGCCAGCCACTAGATCCGATTCAACATTGTCTAACGTAAGTCACAAATTTGTAAGTGACATTAGGGAGGCCTCTAGGCCAAAAATCGATTACCAATTCAACTCCTACTCTTTTGGGGTATTAACATTAAGTTTGTATCATTAATAGCTTTGATTTGTCTATGATGTAAGAAAAAATAGATTGGATAAAACTAACCAAATGTAAAGCAATATCCTTCCAACATTGTTGATAAAATAAAGTTGAAAGTCTATCTAGGACAGGGGCCTTAGTGGGACCTATAGCAAATAAAGCATTATTGATCTCCTCCACAAAAGAAACAATACATTTTAATTCATTATCAGCTAGAGTGATATCACAATGAGCAAGATCTACACTAATATCATGGAAAACAGTTGTTTTAGATGTAAAAAGACTGGTATAATAATATGCGATAGTTATTTCAATAACATAAGGGTCTAAGGTCCTATGGCCTTGACTACCTTTGATCCAAAGAATACTATTCTTCCTCCCCCCATGTTAAACATATGAAAGAAAGAACTAGGTTTTTCGGTCACCTACTTGTAACCAATTACATTTAACACCTCATTGCCAATAATAATTTTAAAGTTTGAGTATTTGATCAAGTTCTCTTCGCAATGACCTATCTTCTTCCAAATTAGCGGAGGTTAAGTCTGGATATTGAAGATATCCAATCCTAGATAACAAAGATTTACTCTTTTGTTGTAGATGACCATGAGTTTGAAACGTCCAACTTCGTAAAGAAAGTTTACAACAATTACATTTTTGAAGAAAAAACCAAAACGAGAAGAATTATAGTTTTGTACCACTTGATCATGAAAACATTGCAACAACATGTCCAATAGGATTTAAAGCTAAGTGGAATATCCTTCTGTCGCCTGTATTGTAAAGTAGAAAGAATAAGAGGACAATGATCATATTTCACTATTAGGAGATGATGGGTTTGGATATCCCCTTTTCGGATTGGATCCAATTCAAACCACTCCTATCCAAACGTATACAATCTGATATATATATATATATACATACATGTGTCTGTGTGTTTATTTATTTATAAATATGTTTATATTGCATTTTTATGATTTGTGTAGTATTTGATCATATTCAAATATACACTATCTGATTTGTTTGCATCATTGTTGTTGATGGTTATCAACAATCTAATCTAATCTATCCAAGTATACTCTTAAAGCAAAATGTGTACTATGGGACTTCTATAAGATTAACACGTGTCATTTTTTATCTATGACACTTGCCCCCTCTACTTTTTATTTGATACATCATTCTCCCCCCTCTCTCTTCAATTTTCCCTTTCTTTTTTTTATGTTTATTCTTGTTGCTCATTCCTCACGGGGAGATGCTTACTGACATCGAAATCGATGCACTTATCCCAGGTTTTGACAATTCCAATGTAGGTTTTCCATATTGGGGAGATACTGAGAACCTATCTGTCTCCAATATCTTTCCATATTTAAATTACCAAACCCTTCAAAGTTACATAAGAATCTATGTTTTATCTGCCCTACAGGAGCAATTTTGTGTCTAGCTTTACTCAATGCACAACAATACTTCTAAGTAACCTCATAGTCCTCAATTGCTAACAACATGGACTCTCAAAAAGCATATTTTTAGGCTGCGTTAGGAACAGTGTAGAATCGAATTGGGGTAAACTTTGCACCCTGTTTCGATTTTGCAGGCATTTGGTCATGTAATTTTACACTGAAAATCGGTGTAAAATTACATTTTACCGTTTAATTACATCGATAACCAATGTAAAAAAATTACATTTTTTATGTATTCATTACGTCGTTTGCTCTCTCTTTCTCTCTCGTTTGCTTGTTTTCTTTCCATTCTCCTACTCTCTTTGTTCGACGAGAATAGAGAAGCGGCGATCTCTAGCAGCTTCTCCATTGCCTGCTTATGGGTCTAATACGCCGGTTGCCACACCTGGCAAGGACTGCAACCCAGTCACCAAGCGAGAACAAGAACAAGCAGGCCATTGCAACTCGATTTGATACGCTGATTGGATATGCCGATAAGTAGCAATTATCAGCAGGTAAGGAGATGCCGACAAGGGTTGTGCTGCCGCCATTAAGCAAGCCAGTGCCTGTGTAATCGTTACTAAAATGGACTCCGTTTGCGCTCTTCAGCCATTGATGGCCCTTGAGGACGTCGTGGCCGAGGCCAAACCAGAGCTCTGGTTTCTATGCACATGACTGGAGGAGCAAGGAGCTCAGTAAAAGTAGCCTCATTATTAGCTTATAGCTCGAAGACCATAATCAACATCCCCGAAAACTATAATGAAGCACAGAAAAAAAAAAGTAGAGAGACAAAGAAGTGAAAAGGAAAAAGAAAGGGAAGTAGAAAAAGGAAAACCCCTTTTCAGTTTTCACCATCGACATGAGATACGGGCAGCTAGTCTGCCTGCATCGTGAGGCACTAACTATCATTGAGCCATTAGAGATTTATAAATTTCAACCAGCACTTTCTCGTCATACTCCTTCAAGGGAGGCCTCCCGATCCCAAAGCCTACCCCAACCGCACCACCACCACCGAACCTAGCGCAAAAAATGCCTCCTTCCAATGGAACCTGCCTCGACAACCTCCACCCGGGTTTTTCGCCGACGTCCAACCCCGTCCAAACAATCGTACTTCCTTCTCTTCAGTACCCTCTCAAGCCCTTGTATAAACTCGGAGATACATGCCTTCTTTTTTTTGTTTTATATTTATATACATTTATTATACATATATACTTTAAAAATAATTGGTTTTTAAAACTTTTTTTGTCATTTTAAAGACAATAATATGGTTGCATATTAAATGCAAAGATGACCCAAAACCCAACATAATAATCAAATGCAAATGTGGATCTAGATTTCATAATTGAATGCGGACGCGGATGCAATTGGTTATGGTTTGAATCCAAACCATTTACAATCCTACTATCTACATTGTGTGGAGTTGGTGTAGATACGAGATAGACCTATCTTAGAAGAAAATAGTTGATTGAGCCTGAAAATTTGTTGGTTTAGCAAGGTTAATATGCTAAGTATAAATGATCATTCATAAATAAGAGCCTTAAGACATTTATAATTAGGTCATTATTAGTTTTAATATTTTAATTAAAATTTATCATTTTAAAATGGAGTGCAAGTGGTTTATTTTATTATTTTTAATCCATTTTTATTTATTATTATTATTTTATGAACTACTAATTGTTATTAATTTATTTTTTAATGGTTTTTAGATAAAATTTTGCTAAAATTTACCCATTGGGTACTTATCTTCCCCGACCTGATGGGGCTGAGATGGATATTGCCTTGGCAATGATTGATGGCGATTGATAATGATACCCAACCGAGGATGGGGACAAAGATGGGAATGGAGATTTGTTTCACAGTATTAACTATGAGCTTGGACTTAGATTAATTTAATTATGACTAAAAAAGTTAATCTATAGATTACTTTAATTATAACGTTTAATGATTAATAAAGTAAAATAAATACAACAAAACACTATAGGAAAAATATTACTAAAATTGTTAAATTATTTTTACAACAAATTACTAAAATAAATAATACTAAAATTATTAATATAATTATCATTTTCCATTGTTTCACTTTTTCTTGATAAATTAATATATTTGTATGTTATTATTATTTTAGTAATATTTTATTATAGCACTATTAGTTTATTATTAATTTAATAATATTTTATTACTTTTTCAATATTGTGGTTTTATATTGTGAGTTCTTTAATCATTAAGGGGCCTAAAATACCTAAGCCTCCTTACATCACCCCCTTATCTCTTTAATAATATAAATGCTCTTTCTCTTAGATGTATTTTTTAAATGTAATACATTGGAAAACATAAATTTCCCTTTAATAATGTGCAATTTGATTAATCTAATCAAAATATGCAATGCTTATTTTTTTATACCTTTAAAATAAAAGAAAATAAAAATATAAAAAATAAAAAAGATAAATAAATAACTTTCTAAAAGCTGATATAAACAAGTCAAATTTTATTCTAAATATATAAAATATAATATATATATATATATATATATAAATATGGATGTCGGATATTGTAGACAATTTCAAAGTTATTTAAGTATTTTAAGGGTTTTCCCTTAAAAAATATAAAGCTTGAAGCGAGCTCACATGTAAACGGCGTACAAGGGATGACGGAGTCATTTCAAAACCCACGAAGGAAGTTTTAGGAATTAGGCCTAACGCAAGGGAGGTTTAAGTAAGTATTGGATAGTTCGATTCGATCTACACGTTCAAATATTTCACCTGTGCAATCCTCACCGCCACCCGAACGTAGGAAGAATACTGGTGCTGCATCACAACAAATCCAGGGGAGGTTCTACCATAAAACATCCATGACAAGTCATAACGCGGCTATCTGAAAGCCACTGGGTTGGAATCAAGTGCGATAGTTGGTCTCAGACCATTCGGTTTTTTTGGCATGGCCGTACTGGAAAGATTTACAACTTGTTACAGATCTTAGATCTTCAACGTTACAGTGTTGTTGTCGATGTTCCCACCATTTCCAGCCCCACTCAGTAATTTCGTTAGACCCTCGACCAGAGCAAAGGAACTTTGTGAAAACCAGATCGCGGAAGTGGGAGCTAGGGTTTTGGGCCGTTCATGTGTCTGGTTTTAGCCTCTAGGGTTTCCGTGGAACTCAAATTGCTCTTAAGATTAAACGCACCCCGTGAGAGTCAAAGATAAAAAGGAAAGCATGTACAGCGGCTCAAGCGATGGCGAAGGTCACGATGCACCGCAGAGGAAGATACCGCCAGCATCCTCCATGACGTGGGTTCGAAACCTTCGTAGGTACATTGGTTCTGGCGCCGGACTTGGCTCTGAAGCTCTGATGGGTCAGTGTCCTCCCATTTTACGGATTTTCACCATAAACAATTGTTAATCTTACTCATTTTATACATACCTGATAATCTCGTTGGATTAAATGATGGTTAAGTGTCAAGGCTACTAAGGTTGTAAATCAGTCTGAACTGGCATTCGCTACTATACGAATTAATTTGATAGTTTTATTGCTTACTCTCACTAGATAGGGGCATGCATTATACATTTCAGTGAAGTTGGTTGATCAAGATTTAAATGGTTACATGGGTTTGGAGTTTTTGAATTATTTTTTCTTTCAATTTATTCTTTTTGCGCGTGCCATTTGATTGGTTGGTCTATTATGTGCCAGGGTCACATTAAAAGGAACTTGCACACCGTTGTTTATTTTTGAATCCCATGGAAAAATCAATGGCTGTGCATATGGAGTTCTGATCTGTTTGTGGTATTTGGATCACTTAAAATTTCTGGAGTAAAAAAATGTAGGTAATATAACTCTGGCATACCAAATACACTCCTGAAAGTTTAAAACAAAGTATAAACATAGAGATAAGATTGACTACATCTAGGGAGATTTTATACGACGCACATAGAGGATGATTTGTCTGACAAGACAAAAATACTTTGTTCTTCATTAATAATCTTACCAATTACAACGTGTACAGTGTACACACGTGCACGTGCATATACACATAGATCTCCAATGTTTCCCTTTAAGACTTTAATTACTAATTAGAATTAACCCAATTATCACAAGATACCTAATCCCATTAAAATTACCATTCAAATCTATAACTTATATATAGGGACAGGAAAGAGCAATTGTTCCATACGGTGTCCTATCAAAAGTATTTTCAATTTTTCCACCTTTACAAAGTTGTGCTGCTCAAATATGAGTGTTCTGTTGAAAATAATCAAGATAATCTGATGTATTTAAATCAAACCCTTCTAAAATAGCTGGTTGTGCTTTGGTCCTGAACTGCAGGCATTGATTTCCTTATTTGTAGAGAATAGAGATATGCCTTAATAGTTAATAGGCTGTACATATGACTTTTTTTTGGGGGGGGGGATGGGGGTAAGAATAAGGGTGAGATTTATTCCTGAATCAGTGGGAACTACACTGACTGACCACTACTAGCTCAAAAAGGTAGCATCTTTGCCATACATATGAATTTTGATCTTTTGAGAAGGATGGCTTTGGGTGGGAACCATATGATGTTATTGAATCTTCTTGAAACTATGCAAGGCTAAAAGCTTGAATGAGTTTGACTGGTAATGTCAGGCTAAATGATGGTATGCCACCTGATTCTATTTCATTGAGAGGCTGACTAACTCCAATGAAGAGTAACCTTTCTTGTTTGCCCATTTATTGTATTTCTCTCTTGAAAATACAGCCATCCTTCAGAAGTGACATCACTTTGTTTTGTTGTATTTCTTGTTTACATGCATTGAGAAGTTGAAATATTGTGAGACATGGCAGCCTCTCATGTCGATATTTGGAGAGAAAGTCTGTACTGAAAGAAGAATATTGAACTAGATTCGGTTCAAAACAAAAGAAAAGTTTTGTAAATTGTCTATAATGTTGGGCTGGTTCTTAGCAAATCCTTAGTTTGAGGATGTGGAACATTCATCTCCTGGTTCGTTCCTTGGGGTGAAATCTCTTCACTTCCTTTCTAATATTCATTTTATGAAGTTTAATTGGTCTTTATGTAAAACTGTAGTTGCAAGTCTTCTTTTATGTTCTTTATTTAGGGGGAAATCTCTTCATCTTCCTTGTGATCTTCATTTATGTTATTATAAAAAAAGAGAAATAACAAGAAAAAATGAAACTTCTGCACACATATCATAGATGATTAAAAGGGCAGCCCAGTGAACAAGGCTCCCACTAATGCGGGGGTCTGGGGAGGGACATCGTACGCAGCCATACCCCTGCACATACCGAGAGGCTGTTTCCAAGATTTGAACCCTGGTCACCCAGGTTGCAGTGGAGCAACCCAACTGTAGTGCCAACGCTCACCCTCACATATCATGGATGATTGATGGATGAAATTCCTTTACTAACTTGGAATGCCTAATCAGGTCTTTTGATTGTATGTTGGTCATGAGTTAAAAAAGAAATTCTCAGCCAATGAATAGAGGGAGTACATGGCTTCTTGATCGAAGTTTTGTTATAATTGGCTGGGGGACTTTAAAATCCTGGTGAAGTGGCTGGAAAACAATATCTAGGCAATATGACAGTTTGGATATGTTATAAGGGAAATCAGACATTTGGCTAGGGGATTACAATCAACTTCTCATTGGGTTAGGAGATCAGCAAACAGTTTCAATAATGCATTGGCCAAACAAAGGGAGAATAGGGATAAAATCTTTTTGGGCTCAATTGTAACACAATAAATAAGAGTGGATTAGGTGGATGATTTTCAGTCTATGCATGGGGATGTTTGGTATATTGTACACAACTCATTCTTTTTATGGTCTAAAAATCTTAACAGTTACTGATTGAAGAAAAAACTTGTTAGAATTGAGATCCCATATGACACTTGTTTGTCTAAAGCTGTGGATAAGAATATCACTCTTTCTTGGCATGCTTAGATTCAAGGAAGCATCTTTTCCTAAAATAAATAAAATATCCTTGAATTGTATTCAAGTTTTATTCTTTTTACTGTCATCATTTTGCCTTCTGAATTCTGATGAAGTGAATGCACAATTTTAATATGCGAAATCTGTCCTGTTTTAATTTAAATTACGAGGGTATTCAACTAAAAAAAGCTTTTGAGTGCAGTTTATTCCAATAAAATCAATACTACAGGGTGCTCATCTTTAAAATCAGTTTTAATTTTATATTTTCCTTACTTAAACCTCTATATGTCAGTTCTGCTGATTAGATCATTAATACTAATGTTACTATCATCTCCTTTGCATTTATTTCAACCATATTACCACTTATGCATGTTAATACTGCTTAATCCTCCTATCTAAGACTACCTTTGCCACCTGTCATTCTCACTTGCAGAGCTTGAAACAAAGAGGATCTTGCTTGAAATTTTCAAGGAGAAACAGCAGAAGAATGCTGAAGCTGGAGCTATCCCGAGCTTCTACAGAAAGGCATGCACCACAGTTGTTTGTTTGGGTGGTTGGCTCATTTTTCTTCCTTACATGAGTTTACAGGATATTGTATATTACAAAGGGATGATGAATGAACAAATGGAAAAAGTCATTAATTTAGGCCTTGCATTCCTCCTTAATCTGATTTTCATTATTAGACATCCTTCTTTTAGAGCATCCATACTTCTGATGCCTAATTTGTATCTATGCAAAAGTACTAAGTGTATTTTCCTTGAACATATAATTAGGATTTCACTATCATAAATTTGTTTATTGTTTATATGCCTTGATTTTTTAATTGTTTTCTGATTCTTCTTATTCATTTATTTCTTATTTTTCTATGATACAGAAACCTGAAGAGGGATCTATTAGTCATAGGGTGCAAAGACTGGCAAAGTACCGTTTTCTCAAGGTACCCTTACAAGATTGATTTTATTTTCCTGTTTGCACTGCTTGATATTCTAATTGATGTTTGCTATGAATATCACACTTTGCCCTTTTGAGATATCCTTTCAGTGAACAGGAATCTGCTTGTACTTAAAATCATTTGGAAATTGGTTCATCTTTTGACCCATAAAATGGGTTTTGGTCTTAACTGAATATGGAGTTCTCCTAAATTTACTTTTTTGTGCATTTGCTTGTTTTCCTATAAAAGGCATTTTCTTCTTTCGCTTGTTTGAATTAAAATTGTTAGACAATGTGATTTAAGTTCCTTACTTGTGCAGAAACAATCAGATCTTTTGCTCAATGCTGATGATCTAGATGCTATGTGGGTTTGCTTAAGAGAAAATTGTGTGATCGATGATGTCACTGGTGCTGAGAAGGTTTGTATGTTCCTTCTTTATAATTACTTAAACTTGGGGGCTATAGGTATACTGAGTTATCTTGTGAAGTTATAATTCAAATATTTGCACTATTGTTTCTTATTATATTATAGCATGTATTTTACTTGAAAGCATCCTTTGTATTTATTTTATGAACATAGTATTGCAAAATGCATAATTATGCCTTCTGATTATATTCTGAATTTAGTTTCAGTACTACTTGATTAGAATGGTGGAATGTAGGACTTGAATTGTTGCCAGAAAAGGGGCTATTGCTTGGTCCAATGGTAAAATATCAGGCTTACAAGCTTGAGAATCAAATTCTGAGAGACTGAGACTGCCCACTTTGCACAAGAAAATGCCAAAGGTTAGGTCCTTATCCAGTTTACCCTTCCCAAGACCTTGGGTAGCTGGGTCCAGCATTGGGCAATGGCCTTATAATTATTGCCAGATGAATTTCATAGATACAGTTGTCCTAGTTGGATCTTTGGCTGGTTTAGGGGTGCATAAAAGCTCACTCCACTTATCTTTTTGGGGTTCTTGTATTTACTAGACTTGTATGTACTTCGTTCTATCTTTTTGATAGTTAATACAATTTGAACTTTGTCTAAAAAATAATGGCTTAAATAAAAGATATTTCAAAATTCTGTTTTTGTGGTAATTTAATGATCAAACCACATTCTTAATATAGTTTAATTTGCATTTTCTATTTATCTTTGTCTTTTCAATTGAATTTTCTTCTGCTTTTTTACATCTGTTTTCCACCTTTACATACTTTGACTAATATGTTTTGAAGTCTTTTTTTGGGTCTTTCATCTATTCTTCCTGCTTCCGTTTTGAGATAAAAATGAGGAACTTGTTATTTATTTATTTATATATTTTTTATTTTCTGGAATCATCTATTACATGCAAGCATTTCGATTTGGAAAGAAAGCTCATGCATTTCTTGGAATTCTCTTCTTGCAGATGAATTATGAAGATTTTTGCCATATTGCCTCTGTATGTACAGAGCAAATAGGACCAAAATGTCGTCGTTTTTTCAGCCCTTCAAATTTTATGAAGTTTGAGAAAGATGAGTCTGGAAGAATTGCTATCCTGCCATTTTACCTTTATGTGATGCGAACAGTGAGTTTTGCTATTTTTTTTTTTTGGATCAGTAACCAATCAAGCAAATTTGTTGTTGCAAAGTAAAGAAATGAGATACAAGAAGTGCAAATTTAAATAGGCTGAAGCATGGTTTGCAATTTTGGTATTGATGGATGTTTCACCATGCAAAAATGGAAAATCTTGGGGATAAAATATTTGAAAAATCTAAAGAAATTAGCGAATGCTACTTAAAATGTTAAATTTGTTAGTGAAACTTCATGAATTGTTAGAGTATAATTTCATATTTAAGACTCAAAAAGCCATGGCAAATAGCGCGTAGCCACATATATCAAATAAGAGAAGATTAAAAGACTTAAATAGGAATCTCTCTTTGTTTCCCTTTGAATCTTTTAGTCATATTCTCTTCTGTAAAGATGCCATTGATGCGCCATTTTGACTGTCTTTTTTATTAATATATGTTTTGATTAGATTGAGAATTCTCCTTCATAGTTGTGTGCCCTTTTTCTTCTTTTTTGAATTATAGTGACTTATGGAATTGCATTTTGAATAGTAAGCTGGTCATCCAATCATAGAATCCCCATTTGTTCTTTAAGAAAAGATTTCAAAAAAGTTTTCAATAATTTTAACGAAATATCAGAAAATTTTGATGATATTCTAAAACATTAAATCTTAGATGTTTGATTTTTCTGATGAATAAATTGAGTTTTATTAAAATATTTTATGTAAAATCTTTACAATCATCCCTTAGAGAGGCATGAGCTGCTACCTCTCATACAAAAGAAAAACCAGTGTTTTAAAAGCGCAAGGCGAGGAATTCATAAAAAAAAGCGCAAGGCGAGGCGCACACCTTTTTGAAGCAAGGCGCAAAAATACAGAAAAAGCTAAAAAATAAAAAATGTCAGAAAATTCAAAAAAATGCAAAGAATAAAAATCTTAAATATAATATTAATAAAAAAATATAAACTTAAATTTTAAACTTAATGTTTTAAAAACCTATTATCTAAAATTAAAATACATAAACATAACATGTAAAAGCGTATTCAAATGAAAATTTAAAAATAAAATCAAACATATAAAACATTTTCAAGCATGTAAAACCCACAACCTCTTTTTTTTCCTCAATTGCATTACTTCAAGTAGCTAATGTGATGTAAAACATATTACATTCTTGATTCTACGAGCTGCCTTTGTACCACTCCCCTCGAGGCAAGCCTAAACAAGTCCATGTTAGGGTCTTAAATTCTTAGTTCTCACACAAAAAATAGTGATTTTATAGTTTTATTTGCCTTTTAAGAAGACATTTTATTAAGACGAATGAATGAACAACATTACAAAATAGGGGGTTCTACTGCGCTTCGGCCGCTAGGTTCAAAAAAGGCAAAAAAGCATAAAATTTTCAAACAGCACACACCTGGGCTAAGGCACAAGGCACATCAAGCGCACGCCTAGGTGCACCAGGCGCGCGCCTTTTGAAAGTGCTACACCTAGGACCTAGGCAAGGCGCCTATCCTAAAATGCGCCTTACAATTGTGCCCTGAATAAAATTGACCTGTTTAGCCAAAGCATCCGCCATCCCCTTTGCCAATCTTCTCACCCATTGTATCCTTAAATTCATTTTCCTGGTTAGCCAAGTAAATTTTTTCCTTTCACTATTGTAGCACTAAATTATAGTCTCAGGATTGCTTAGCCATTCTACCACAACTTTCGAGTCCCCTTCTATCACCGCATTTGTCAAGTTTAGCTCACTAACTATTTGCACCCCTTGAATTGCAGCAAGCAGTTCAGCTTTGAGAGAGTTCCTCATACCCACAGGGCCAAAAAGAAGTGCTTAAGTTTACTTTCTCCATCTCTCACCATCCCTCCAATTCTTGAAGGGCTTGGATTACCTCGACTATTACCATCAAAATTCAGTTTAACAAAACCTTCAATTGGTGGTAACCAGACCACATTCACTTTGTCCTTTCTCTTGGAGCTTTTAACAACTACCAAATTCCTCCAAATATCATCAAAGGTGAACTGGGAGAACAACTCCGGAGTCTTGATCTAGTGAATCACCCTAACCATCACACAAATCCTGATTTCTTCCTTGCTTCTTTCCTTCTCTGAGAGGATTCTTGCATGCCTCTCTTCCCAAATGGTCCAAATCAAGGCTGCTCTGACACATCTCCACATCATCCTCCATCTCTTCTTCGGTCAAGTAAAACAGGAGGGATCAAATAAAATAGTAACCTCCGTAGGTAACATCCACCTGCATCCAGACAAAGAAGAAAACCAAAGCCAAAATCTGCAACAGAGGGACAAGAAATCAGTAAGTGGCAACAATAATTATCTTTGACATATTTGCAGTGTATTGTATATATGAGGGAAAAAGATTTTTTCTTTTGCTAAGGAAATTTTATTCAGAGGCTTAAATCACACTATTACAAAAGGCCAAAAGAGAAGTGTGAGGCGCACCCTCCCAAGCAACAATGTCAAATTACAATTGAGCCAAGAACAAGTGATCTCTAGTAACCCCTTGTTTAGCTAAAGTATCTGTCATTCTATTTGCTGATCTTGGTTCCTTTGAATTTTTATGGTCATATTACTGGTAAGCCATTTAAATCTTTCCATCTCCTCACTGTAACTCTATCGTACTGTCTGGATCCTTTAACCATCCTATCACCATCTTAGAATCCCCTTCAATAATCAACCTTGTTTTTTGACAAGTCCCGTTCAATAATCTTTTTTTGAAATATCAATGGAAAAATTTCATTAAATTGAAAAAGAGGTACAGTACAAGAACTTTTGGTTGTCAAGCTGACAAACCGAGCAAAGGTACATCACTCAAACTGAAAATAAATCTTCATTACAGGGCTGTAACTCATGAGTACTCCAAAAGTTTTCTAACAAATCAGCTTTGTTCACTGTGTCGAACTCTGGGAGCTGTAGCTCCCAAACTGAAATCAGATTGCTCACTGCGGCTACCAAGTGATCAATGTACTTTGCCTTATCTCCAAAGATCCTTCTGTTCCGCTCATTCCATATAGCCCAGCAAACTGCAAATGGAATGCTGCTCCACATGATACTAGCTTTCTTGCTTCCTCCGAATTTTGGCCATTTGGAGAAGATTTCTGCTGGGGAAAGAGACTGAAAGATATTGACCCCAATTAGATAAGAGAAAAACTTTCAAACGAAATTTGCTGCACTACAATAAAAGAACAGGTGCAGAATCGTTTCCTCCTCCAAGTTGCACAAGTAACAGAAGCTTGCCATGTGAAACCCTCTGTTCTTTGAGTGATCTGTAGTAAGAATGCTGTCATGTGCTACCAACCAAGCAAATGCCTCAACCCAAGGGGGTACTGGATTACACCATACACTTTTATCTGTCCTGTCTTCACACTTTCTCTTGTTATTGCCTTGTAGAAAGACTTCACCGAGAATCTTCCTTCTTTGCACTCGTTCCACCAAAGACCAACTCCTGTGCTCCCCTAGAGATACTTGTGCCTTCTAATTTCTCCAGCAGTGGAATACATTCTTCAACTTCTTCATCAAGTAAAGGCCTTCTAAACTTTGGAGACCGAATCAGCTGCTCCCCTCTCCATTCATCGCACTGATCGATTGTGATTTGCTGCTCAGACAGCCTGTATAACCTTGGACAGACCTCACAGAGTTTCCCTATCCCGAGCCATTCATATTCCCAAAACCTCACCCTTGATCCATCCCCCACTTTGAAACTGAACCGACCCCTGAACTCCTGATTAAATCTCATGATCCCTTCCAGACGCTTACCCCATAAGAGCTCTTTACTTCTCTTGGTTCCCACCCAAACCTTGCTACTCCATATTTACCAACTATCACCTTCCTCCATAAGGCTTCCCTCTCCCTTTCTTGTCCAAATCTCCACAACCATTTCCCTAATAGTGCCTTGTTAAAAGGTTTAATCC
>NW_010729255.1:545977-564444 GCF_000365185.1 Nelumbo nucifera
CGAAGTGGGCCATCGAACTCGGCGAATACAACCTCCAGTACGAGCCTCGGACGACGATTAAGGCCCAAGCCTTAGCTGACTTTGTAGCAGAATGTACCTTCACCACCGCAGCTCCCGAATTGACGGAGCTCGAACACAAAGAGCCTTGGATCCTCCATGTAGACGGCTCGTCCAATCAGCAAGGAAGCGGAGCCGGTGCTGTTCTACACGGACCAAGCGGGGTCAAACTGGAGTACGCGCTTCGATTCGAGTTCGCGGCATCCAATAATGAAGCAGAGTATGAAGCACTACTAGCCGGGCTCACATTGGCGAAAGAGGTACAAGTGAAGCACATCATCATCTGCAGTGATTCCCAGCTCGTGGTCAACTAGGTCACCGGCGATTACGAAGCTCGCGACCCCACCATGGCTACTTATTTAGCCAAAGTCAGGGAAGTTCTACAAAGCTTCCAGTCATACTTCATCGGGTAGATTCCAAGGTCCGAGAATGCTGAGGCCGATGCCTTGTCCCGGTTAGCCAGCACGAGCAGCAACACCATGAGGACCGTGCATATAGAGAATTTGCCTCGGCCCAAAATTCTCGCTGGGGGGGGCAGAAGAGGTCGCTCCCGTTGCACAAACAGAGCCGAGCTAGATTGACGCACTCGCGAGCTACCTACTTCACGAAAACCGACCTGTAGATCGCAACGCAGCCAGAAGGGTAGAACGATAGGCAACCAAGTACGTCATGATAGACGAACGATTGTACCGAAGATCCTACACGCTCCCTTACTTGCGTTGTTTGCGACCTTCAGAGGCTGAGCTCGTTCTCCACGACACCCATGAAGGCCTATGCGGCGGACACTTGGGGGGCAGGGCTCTTGCCCAGAAAGCGCTACGGCAAGGATACTACTGGCCCACGATGAAGGCAGACGCACTCGAGCTCGTCAAGAAATGCGACAAATGTCAGAGGTACGCCAACATCCATCACCAACTTGTTGCCGACGTGAAGTACCTCACCAGCCCATGGCCCTTCGCACAGTGGAGAATCGACATCCTTGGACCATTCCCGCTAGCGACAGGACAGAGGAAATTCTTAGTAGTAGCAGTGGATTACTTTACGAAGTGGGTAGAAGCGGAACCCCTAGCAACAATCACAGCTCGAACCGTGCAGAACTTCTTTTGGAAGAACATAGTATGCCGCTTCGGACTGCCTCGAGTGCTCATTTCTGACAATGGCAAGCAGTTCGAAGATATCAAGTTCCAGAACTGGTGTGTTGAGATGGGGATACAACAGAACTTCACTTTGGTAGCACACCCCCAGCGAACGAGTAGACAAAAGTCACGAACAGAGCCATACTCCGCGGACTGAAAGCTCGCTTATCCCGAGCTAAGGGGCAATGGGTAGAAGAGTTGCCCAGTGTACTATGGGCTTACCAAACTACCATCAAGACCGCCACAGGAGAAACCCCCTTCAACCTCACCTATGGCATGGAAGTGTTAATCCCAGCCGAGATCGAGGTACCTATATTACGCTTGGAAGCCTACGACGACGAAGGAAACGGTGACGAGCTCCGCACCAACTTCGACCTGGTAGAAGAGGTACGGGATCTCGCGTACATCCGGACCGCAACCTACTAGCAAAGAGTAGCCCGGTATTATAACGCCCGAGTCAGGAAGCGACACTTCCGTGTACGGGACTTGGTCCTCTGGAAAGTTATGGTACCTGAGCCTGGTGTAGGTAAGCTCGTACCGAACTGGGAAGGTCCCTACCGAGTAAAGCGGATACTCGGATAAGGTACGTACAAGCTCGAAACCCTAGTAGAAAAGCAAGACCTCAGGCATGGAACATCAGCAACCTAAGGCGATACTACCTCTGATTACGAATTGAAAAGGCACCAGCCTTAGAAACAAGTAAGCAAACTCTAACTCTCAGATTGTGATTTCTAGGTCGCAGTTTACTATGAAAGTACCAACTTAGCCATCAGAGTGACCTCACCGGGTTAGCCACCCCGGGTCCACTGACATTTAGTTCCTTACAGGTCTCCAAGGAGCAACTAAGTTCAGGAGCGGACTACGGGTCCCTCCCAGAGCCTAAGGGCCACAAGAAGACCTAGTTGCCACTTCGGCGTTGGCGAAGTTCAGGAGCGGACTACGGGTCCCTCCTAGAGCCTAAGGGCCACAAGAAGACCCAGTTGTGACTTCGGCGTGGGCGAAGTTCAGGAGCGGACTACGGGTCCCTCCTAGAGCCTAAGGGCCACAAGAAGACCTAGTTGCCACTTNAGTTGTGACTTCGGCGTGGGCGAAGTTCAGGAGCGGACTACGGGTCCCTCCTAGAGCCTAAGGGCCACAAGAAGACCTAGTTGCCACTTCGGCGTGGGCGAAGTTCAGGAACGGACTACGGCTCCCTCCCAAAGCCTAAGGGCCACAAGAAGACCAAGTTGCCACTTTGGTGTGGGCGAAGTTCAGGAGCGGACTACGGGTTCCTCCCAAAGCCTAAGGGCCAAAAAATGCCGAACTGACAAGGACCTAGGCACTGCATAAGACTTGGTTACCTCACTGGCATAAGCAAGCTACTTCTAACACCTAAGGTAATGACAGCTCGGGTATAAACCCTACGATGTCTATTCCACCCCGGTTACCCTCACTCGTTACCGAGCTCGGTAACTCAATAGTTCGGGGTAACCTGCGCAGTCCGGAGTAACACAATTTATACTTTCGGTTATCCTTACTCGTTGCCAGCTTGCTAGCTTGATAGTTCGGGTAACCTATACATTAAATTGCCTAGCTCGGTGCTCACTCACACTTAGAATTATTTTGCACTCAGGATTACTCAAAAAACTGTATATTTCATTAGTAAAAAAGTTCAAGTACAAGAATTTTACTAAAACCCGTGCTCAACGGCCCGAGAGAGTACATCCACAGTTCAAGAAAAGAAAAAAGAGAAAGAACAAGAAGCCATCACGCAGAAGGGTCCACCACTTCGACCTCGGTGTCACTTTCCTCCCCTGGGGAGTCGGGCTCCTCATCCGCTGCCTTGGCCACCCCGGAGTCTAAGCCTATCATCGTGATCCCGCCAAGGTCGAGATCGGGGAATTTATGCCGAATCAGGTACCGACACAGCTTGAACCCGGCCCCATATTTGACCTGCAGGGCCTCGAACTCTGACGACTCTTTGAAGCTCTTGACGGCCTTCTTCCTTTCGTTTGCAATGGTGGTCTTGAAGATTTCAGTGCGCTCCCTGACCGTGGCCTCGAGGTTCGCGACCTCTCGCTGAAGCTACTCCTCCTCTGTCAGTGTGGAGATCTGCCCTTCTTGGGACAAGATCAGCTGCTTCTGGGCCTCAGCCCCCTTCTTGGCTCTAAGTATCTCGCCTCGAGTCAAGTTCAGCTCGCGGTGGAGCTTTTGCACCTCCGCCTTATCATCATGAGCTTCCTTTATACGGGTCGCCGTTTGATAGGCCAGTGCGTGTCCAACAGCGTTAGCCTACCAAAAGAAAACTGAGGTCAGTAAAAAAAAAGGAGAGGAAGGAAGGAAGAAGAAAAAAGCGGAGTACTTACCACCATACAGTGGCTGCCAACTAGTCCCAAAAGCTGGCCTGGAGACATCTCTGCCCACTTCGCGATCTCGTCAGGGAAGATGGCACCCTGACTCTTGCGCATGGCTTGAACGTGGTCCATGATACTCTCTTTTACGCTCGGAAAATAACCCTCTAGTGTAGTATCCGCCTCCACGGGTGCGGACGAACTCTCTTGCTCTTGAGGACAAACTCCCTCGTGATGGACCTCTTGCGCATGGCTTGAACGTGGTCCATGATACTCTCTTTTACGCTCGGAAAATAACCCTCTAGTGTAGTATCCGCCTCCATGGGTGCGGACGAACTCTCCGGCTCTTGGGGGCGAGCTCCCTCGTGATGGACCTCGTCCGTAACCGCCTCGAGAGTAGCAGGTCGGACCTCTTCCGGGAGAGGTGCAGTGGAGACAGGCTCCACGATTAAGACTTCAGGAGGAGAACCGGTCTCCTGGTGTGGCCTCTTTGCAACCCTCTTCTTCCCCTACTGGGAGCTCCTCAAGAGACTTTTTGCATTGACCGGCATGGTAGCTACAAAAATGAAAAGCAAGATTAGCCTCGAACTAATCAGAATCCTAAGAAAGCAAGGACCCAAGGCGACCTACCAGGACTCAAACCGGCCTGCACGAGCTTGTCTTCGGCAAGGTAGTCCGCACAGAAGAAGCCGACCTCCGCCCAAGACTTGAGCATCTCCCTTGTCTTCAGGTCCAGTCTAACACCGAAATCTTGAATCGCCGGCCTCTAGTGGGTTGGGAAGGGCCACCCCTTGGGGTTACGAACCACGAAGTAATCCCGTTTTCAGGCCGGGATCCTATTGGGGAGTTCGTGCAGTAGCTTATAGCTCGGGCGAGGAGACAGGTAATAGGTTCTCCTATGCTCGGGAAGAGCACAAGAATAGTTTTTCTTAATGGACAAAATAGAAGAATAAATCTCGAGGTCGAGGGGAAGACAGTACTCGTAAAAAAGTGAGATGGTCCCTACTACATTGCGGATGGAGTTCGGGTGTAACTGGTCTATGGTAAATTTGAAAGACTTTAGGACCTCTACAACTAAAGGGTGCAAAGGAAGACAAAGTCCAGCCACGAGTTGCTCTTCAAAAATCACGATCTCATTGTGATCGTGTTCCCAAGGGAAGTTACCTAAGGGGAGACTGTAGGAGAACTCTCTCGGGAGGTTATACCGGCGAACTAAGGCCTGAAGCCGGTCCAAGGTCATTGTTGAAGGGCCAAAGTTGTCCGGCACCCTATCTTGATGAGAAGTGGATGCCAGACTACCCGAGGCCTCTCGCGCCTCCCGGGTGCCTGTACCTCGGGAAGGTCACGGACTTCCTCTGAGCCCGGAGTAGCCTCGTCTCGGCTACCGACCTGGGCCGAGGTACCCTCCTCGGCCTCATCAAGAAGACTATCAAAACAAGAAGAAGACATGAACTGAACATAACTGAAAAGAAAAGCGAAAGGAGACTCACCAAAGAGAGAACCGGATTAGAGGGAAGTGGCGAACTAGAAAACCCGAGCTAAAGAAGCTAAGCGCGACCTCAGATCGAAGACTAGTAAGCTTGTGGCGAAGGAAATGAGTCTTGGGTCTCCCTATTTATAGCCACTGTATCGAAGAAGCAACGGTCATGATCAAAGCAATCCGACGGCTCCTAAAAAAATCGGCTGCACGACCCTCGAGGTCGCTTGACGTCCGCGTGTGAACCGCACGCGACCCATCTGACAGAGCACCTAGACTTCGAGCCAAATCCACTTGGTGTATCGGGAACTCCTCAAACCATGTCAGGACCCCTAGCTCGAGGAGTGGGGGGGAATTGATGAAGGAGAATTTGGCCCGACCTCGTGACAGGGAGACACATGGACGTAACTCGGCATAAGTGACAATTCGACGTAATTAGATCGGCACGTGGACATGACTCAACATGGGTGACAACTCAGCATAAATCAGCTCGCTACAAAGCGAGCTAGGGTACGCTAGTACCCCGAACTAAAGTCACTTCGGGCTAAGATTGTCCCGGTACTAGATCGCGACCTGGATAACGGAACCAAGTTCGTTACAGATCGAGCCCGGACAGATGGATCACCTTGGTCCAAGGGCACTTCGGCATTCATGGCAGGGCGGACCTAAGGAGCACGAGCTCGAGAAGCTCGTTACCAATCAGCTCGCCATCAAACAACCCGATATCCTATAGGCAGCTCGCCTACCGTTCAGACCTCCGCATGGCAACCTCGAGGAACACACCACCGTACTTTGTATCCCATAGGACCGTACTTTGTAACGGTCACATTAGTTCACCAACTCTCCGGTTCTGACAGGAAGGGACAATATTACCGTTTGACGGCGTTCCGCCCACCTAACACGCAAACAAGTCCCATCACAGCTGGGATCTAGTAACCGTACCACCAACCCGCATGGACCCCAGTATATAAAGACTCCGCCCCCCAGGGGCGAAGGTATGTTCTATTATTATTGTTGTGTGTGGAATCCTCACTCTCTAGCTCTCTCACTGTTATCATCTTCAAGCTCTCTACTACCACTGTGTTCTAACTTAGCCATCGGAGTATCCTTGCCGGGTGAGCTACCCCGGGATCTCTGACTCATTTCTTTCAGGAACCCAATTCTCATCGTTGCTGGTAGCCAGGTCATATCCAGCAGGGAGCAGCCGGATTACGCCACATCAGGTAGAATCAATGTTTTAAGGGTCAATTACTTATATATACCCTGGGGTTTGAGGAAACTACTTATATATACCCTGTAGTTTCAAAACCTACTTACATGTTACCTTGTTGACCTTTTAAACATTAAATCTAATGGATAAAACGTAAAGGACAAAAGTGTACTTAACTGTTATTAAATTTCCAAAATATTACCCTACTTTTCGAGCACAAGAACTACAGCCACGAAACAGTGTCTTCTTCCTTGGTTGTTGGTTCTATGCAATTTACTCAAATAATAGAGACCTGATCCTTTTGAAACTGAATGAGAACTTGGTGTCCCACTTGTGCAACAAGTATCAAAAACCTTTTGCGTTCAAACCCACTCTGCTCTTAAAGCTCAAGCAAGGTCAACAAGTGTTAAAAACCCATAACTGAATGTGACTTATTGCTACATTCCTAGAGCTCACTTTTGGTCTAATTCCAGGGACTTCCTAGATCAATCAAGTATTGGCCCTCATTCTTCCAGCAAAAACGGGACCTTCTTCACTGACTCAAAGCTTTTGGAAAAAAAATTCACACAATCATGAGTAAGTTAGTTCCATGTGGATTCTTCTCCATTACTCTATTACTCCAGTCAGATCGAGATGAAATCAGGTAAGTCGAAAAGGTTTCCTCTTTTTAGAGGAGGACCTTCCTTCAGAAGATCTTGAACAGCCATAATTGTTGCGGCAGCCCAATCAATCATGAAATAGGAATATGATGACCACAAAGCCCCCACAACTTCCCCATGGCCCATCTTCATACTTTTGTTAATGCCCAATCAATCTACATACTTCTGTTCTAGGAAACTAACTAAAAACAAAACGTAGGGCTACCTTGGCACCACCTTGTAAGGCAATTCATAGTCTCCTCCCTCAGTTTCTCAGGTACATCAGGTATGATGTTGGATCAGGGAATTTAATTCGTTTCTGCGAAGACACTTGGTTTGGTGACCGGCCTTTAAAGGAGGTTTTTCCTTCTTTGTATTCTATTTTGTTTTATAAAAATAAGGTCATTTCAATTTTTTTGGTTCTTTCTTCTTTGTCTTTGAATTTTAATTGGGATCTCAGATTTTGTAGGGGTTTGAGGGATGAGGAAGCAACTTGTCTGTCAGAGCTTCTCCTTCTCCTTGATAGTGTTTGCTTAGAGCTTTCATGTCCAGATAGAAGAATTTGGTTCCCAAGTTCTAAAAGTTCTTTTTCTTGTGCCTCCTTTTTTAAAGCTCTTTGTCAGTCCTCTTCCTCTTTGCCCTTTACTTGGAAAGAAGTGTGGTTTCCGTTGATTCCCCCTAAAATTCAGGCCTTCTATTGGGAAGTGGCTCTTGGGAAAATTAACACACTGGATTATTTGCAAAAGAAAAGGCCTTTTCTATGTATTTCCCCGAATTGGTGCACTCTATGAAAATCTGATGGTGAATCTTGTTACCATTTACTATTTTCTTGTTCATTTGCTACAGATATATGGGGTTGGTTTTTCTCTTTGTTTGGGTGCAGGTGGAATATGCCAACAGAGATAAAAATGTTGTTCGACCCATCTTCCTTTGTGTTACTGAAGAAGAGGGGAAGAGTAATGTGGAGGTACACTAGAGCAGCAATGGTGTGGACCTTGTGATAGAAGGGGACTCCAAGGTGGTGGTGGGATGGCTAAAAAACCCAGATTCAGTGATCTGGGCTTACAGAAATGAATTGAAGAAATTCAAATGGTTAACTCAGCAGATGGAGGTAACTATACAGTGGTTGGGGAGGGAGGCAAATGCTTTTGCTGATTCTCTAGCTAAACAAGGGGTAACTAGGGAACAGTTGTACTGGGCCCAATTGTAAATTTATGATGTTTCTATATCAATGAGTGAGGCTGCACCTCGTGCCTCATTTTGGGATGCTTGTAACGAACACTTTATCATTTGCTTCTAATGAAATCAATTGAATTTTATCTATAAAAAAAACTAATTAAAAAAAAAACTAAGGCGAACCCATAGGTAGCCTGTAGGGGTACTCAAATAAGGATCAAGTTCTTAAAGCGGCTCTAAAAACCTACTAGTAATGCAACTAAAAAAAGACAAACCAAAAGTAAATTTAAGATAGGCTACAAAAATAGAAAGACTTGAACCCGTGATAGATTTGATACCCCATCAGTAAAATAGCCGTAACTCTCTTAAAACATGTTGAACTTACATTGTCTTGGCCTCATTGGTTAGGTAACTGAATTACCTTCTAATGACACCAGAATTGCACAAAATAGACATGTTTGGATCCCCTGAAAAATAGGCTAAAAGAAAAGTGACGTGATTACATCTTCAGCTTTTCGAAATTTAAAATCTCTGACAAGACTCTTTAAACTGGTTTGACACTTTAAGACAATTAAACCTATTATAAGACACTAATGAAGCAGAAAATAATTGCCAATAAAAAATTATGAAGAAAATTCAAACTGATCAAAAGTATAACCTCCATTATATATTTCCTTGCTTTGATGACTGCATCATTCTGTGTGTGTGTGCATGCTTGTTTGCCTGTCTGTGGCATTTTTCTGTTGTTATTTCTTAATAGGGAAAAGTTTGGCCACAAACTGCTTGAGTGACATCCTTGAGTCAACAAAATCTGGAATTTAACATTAAAGTTAATGAATGAAACACTTACTAATGTTATGGTCGTTCCCATGGAACATGTGAACAGAATACACACTAACTATATTACACCCGAAGCCATTTGTCTCCAATGACTGTAGAGAACAGTAGTTTCATTATGCGATTGTGGGTAGATTGTATCTGCAAATTAGGGCAATATGATCCTCCACAAGATGCTATATCAGAACAAACACAGAGAAATTTTAGTTCTAGCCAGAATGGTAGTTTACAGTTTGGCCCTATACACCAACTGGGGAATATGGCCCTTTTCAAATTTTTATACAACTTCTGCTACTGATCTGCTTCCCAAGTTCAGTGGCTAATTCATGATTTGGATTTAGTTTCTCTGAATTGATTGCGCTCTGTATGTTAAATTAGAAGTTTCACACATCTTTATTAGAATGCAGTGCATCACGTTTTACTGCTCCTTGCTATTTTCAGGTTTCCCTCACTCAGGCAAGAATTGATATGAGTGAGCTTGATGAGGATTCTGATGGTTTCCTTCAAACTCATGTATGAACTCCCTGCACTTATTGAGCATATTCTAGAATGACCTGATTTACTTTGGGAGTTCTTTGCAATTTATTAGTGTCACATCACATTTTTATATATTATTTTATTCTTTCCAGGAAATGGAGGCCTACATTAGAGGCCTTATTCCTAATCTGGCACAACTTAGAGATATGCCTGCTGGCTTTGTTCAAATGTACTGCCGCATAGCTGCACGCAAATTCTTTTTCTTTTGTGATCCTCACAGGCGAGGTTTGTTAATGCTTCTGGTTATAACTCGGAGATGATATATGAGTTTAATTCATAAAAAGAATCTGAATTTCATATTCAATTAACCATCACCATCCAAGCCTTATCCCAATTCCCAACTATATGGGGTTGGCAACATTAATGTATATCCATTGTTAAATTATGGACACTTAAATAATTTCTAACTACTTTGACCCATGTCCTTTTTGGTCTACACCTAGCCCTTCTAGTCCCTTCAACTTGTAACAGATCAATTCTTCTTACAGGTGCTGTTGGTGGTCTTCTATGCATGTAACCAAACCATCCTAGTCTACTTTCTCTCATTTTATCACCTGTTGGAGCTACTCCTAGTTTCTTTAATGACTTTCTGACCCTATCCTTTATAGTTTTTTGACATCCATCTTTGCATGAATTTCTGCCACACTTTCTTGACTTCCCAATGTTATGCTTCAAATAGCACAACTGGCCTTACAACTGTTCTATAAAAGTTTCCTTCCAATCAAAGTGGCACGCCTATCACACAAAACTCCCGGTGCATTCTTCCATTTTGCCCATCCCTCTCTCATTCTGGGCAACACCCTTAATCTCTCCCTTGTTATGCATTACTGAACAAAGGTACCAGAAAAGGTTACACTGCTTTATTTCTCGATCTCCTATCCTAAATGCATCTTGATCTGCACTCTTATTATTACTAAAATTACATATTATATATTCTGTCTTAGTCCTATTTGTTTTAAAACCACTTATTTCTAGGGTATTCATCCATAAAGTTAATTTTGATTTAATCCTTCATTTGCTTTATCTATTAGATCAATGTTTTTAACAAATAACATGCACCATGGGACCTCCTCCGAAATATGTTTAGAGGCGTGTAATCTATGATCAATGCAAATAAACAAAGGCTAAGTGCTGAACATTGGTGAAGATCCACCATAACTGCAAAATCTAATGTCTCTCCCACAAGTGTTCTGGCATTGGTTATTGCACCCTTATACATATCTTTAATTAGATTTGTATACCTATTGGAGACTCATTTATTTTTCTAGACTCTCCATTTTACCTCTCTAGGGATTCTATCATATGCTTTCTCTAGATCAATGAACAACATATGGAGATGTATCTTTGTCTCTATTTTTTTTTATCTATTATTTCAAAAGAAAGATAGCTTCCATGGTTGGTTTCCTTGGAATAAATCCAAATTGGTTCTTCAATATACTTGTTTCATGACACACCATTGCTCAACTATTTCCCCCAAAGTTTCATAATGCGGTTCATTAGTTTAATCCCCAAAGTTTCACAACTTTGTATATCACCTTCATCCTTTAATATAGGTATACTGCTCTTTCTACAATCATCGGACATTTTCTTGTCTTTCATTTTTTTTTTTTGAGAAAAGTTAATCAATATTCATTGATAAGAGAACGAGATACATGAGGAGGTGAACAAAGCAGGGGGAGAACCCCTACAATTTACAAAGGAGGAAGTTTGTCGCTATATAGATGCTCTAAGAGCGCACCACATTTCGCTAAGCCATCTTCTTGTCTTTCATTATCTTATTAAATAGCTTAGTTAGACATAGTGAGCTTACCTCTCCTATATCTTTCCACACCTCTGTTGGAATACCATCTGGTCCTAATGCCTTTCCTTCATTTTATTTTATTTTTTGATGAGTAAAAAGAAAAAAAAATCAATAAACAAAAGAAGGAAGTACAGACAAGGAGGTGGCAAGAGGTCACCTCACCATACAAAAGATAAAATTACATACTGAATACTTAAAAGCATTATAAATGATAATCCAGGGTATTCCAAAATTCTCCCCCATATCTGAATTACTAATTTGCCAATTCTGGAAGCACCCAAGCCGAATCCACCACTTTCCTACCAAAGCCACAAGTATTTCAATGTTTTTAGATTTATCTTCAAATACTCTTCCGGTCCTTTCATTCCACAGGGCCCAACCAACCACAGAAGGGATACAGATCCAAAGGTCTTTGCCCTTCTGCCACAGATGCTTGGCCAAACTGAGAAATGTTCTGCTTTGATCTTGGCTGAAATACTCGACTCCAAACAGTAAACTGTGGAAATTCCGAGTGAACTTTGCATATTTACTAAACCCCCTGATAGCCCCTCTACATTCAGCTCCAACCAATCCCCATTGCTTTTCCCCCAAAACACCTCCTTCAAACCAACGTCAAAAGACTCCAGCTTTGTTTCCTGTAACAAAACAACCATTGGATTCTGACATCTGATCAGGTTTCTCTCCAAAATTCTCCTCATTCTCTCCCTCAACCTCTCTCATTCTGGCTTTGCACCCTCATCCTTCCCCCCTCTACCTGATTCCTTCCACCCAAAGGGATTGACGCTTCACATATCTCACCCAACAGCTCCTCTTCACCCCCTTCTTTGTTCTACTCTCTCTGCTCTTCTCCCCTTTCTTTAAGTTTTTTCCTCCCTTCTATCTCTCTCAAACTGTTCAAATGGCTTTCTTGCAAAGTCTTCTCTAGAAGAACAGACCCAAGGATTTGCCCACTTTCATCTCCCTCTATACTATCTTTCCTTTCTTTCGTTTTAGCAATTCTAATTTTGTGAAAGTACATGTTATTTCCAACAGTATTAATATGACTAGTATTTCCTTTGCTAGTGTTCATTTAATAATTTTTCGGAACAGTTTTTTCCATCTTTCCTTGATTTCCTCATCTCTTATTAAGACTCTTTCATCTTTCCCTTTAATACACCTGACATGGTTTAAATCTTTCCCGTTCCTTTCTCTTATCATTGCTAGTTCAAAAATTCTTTTTCTCCCTCTTTATAACATGCTTGTTTTAATCTGATTATATTTTGAACCTCTTCATTCCACAATCAAGTTTCTTTATCACTTTTCATGTGAGTTTTGTTGGCTCTAGTAATTCAACTCAACTTACTAAGCCTTGTCCGAACTATATGGTTTTTTTTTTTTTTTTAATTTTTACATGAATCTTGTTCTGCCATTCCACTCTGTTCATGCTATATCCATTGTTAAATTATGAGCCCTTAAATCATTCTGAAATACTTCAACTCATTCTAGCAATTATTTACTGAAATTTATAGATTTGAATTTGAAGGGGCAATTTCTATCAAAATATTTAATAAATTGCAGTTTATATTTTCTTGGATGATTTCCGTTAAAATAATCTGAAACTTTCTTTAGGCCCTTTTGGGTCATGGTCATAGTTGTCAAGGCATTGCCTAAGCGACTAGGCACCCTTGGCCGGGCGCTTTGCTCAAACATCTTGAGTTATAGCAACTAGGCACCCACCTAGGCAACAAAAATGACAAGGCAGGCACCTTATTATAATATCATTTATATTGCTGCATCTTATTATTCTGTGTTAATACATTCTATTATACACTATATATATATCATTTATACTTTGTTTTAATGTTTTATTATTGAAATTTAAAAGATCGAAGGTTTTGAAAATAGAAAGAATGAATGAAAAGAAGTGTAGAGAAGTTTTTTTTTCCTAATCTCTCTCCCACTCATCAATTAAATAAAATAGCAACTCCATCCTTGTTTTTTCCTATTTTATTTTCCATCTTGAGTTTTTATATTATAAAGTTAATAACCTTCTTTAGTTGCCAATTGCTATGAAACTGCCCTATTAAATAATTATAGTAGTATTATTTTTGAAAGCAATGAAATTAATAGATTTAAAAGATTTTTTATCTTTTAGATATGATAATTTGCCACATTTTTAGAGGAAATTTAACGTTCTTAATGAAGTGACTTGCTATTGTTTGAATTAATATGCATGCTGAGCGGTATATAAAACTAGGGAACTAGCCAAAAATTAATTCTTTATATTATAAAAATTTTATTGTCTCAACAACTAGGTGACTAGGCACCTTAGTGTCGCCCAGAATCGCCTAGATGCCTTAACAACTATGGTCATGGCTCAACTAAAGGGGATGCATGCAAGTGGGAACTCTTTAGCCAACTGTGTCATTTGGGGCATATTGACAATATCAGATGGGTGTTGGGTACAGATGTCAAATTCATATTTGATGTCAATAAGGTTTCCCCTTACGTGGTTTTACCCTTATTAAACTTGTTTTGTTTTGGTAGCTCAATGATCTTTGATTTGCTAAAACGTTAACAGTTACTTGGCTTCCTTCTTGACAGGTAAAGCATGCATAAAGAAGGTGCTTCTTAGTAACTGTCTCCAAGAACTAATGGAACTGCATCAGGTAATGTGCTACTGCATGTTTGCATTGGCGTTCTTATGTTTTCACTTTTCACATTGCATGAACTTTAGTAGGAAGTATATTGCCATTGTTCTTGCTGTATGCTGTCACATGCTATCAATAATATATCTGTATTGCTATTATTAGGCTTTCTAGTTTCCTCCACAATATTGGCTTCTACTGATGGTGTTGAAATTAAATGGATATTTGTGTGCATAATTGCACCTTATGTTATTTGTAGTATGTTGGGACCCAAACACTTCCTTTGAACCCAACTATAGGTGTGGAGGAGACCTCCATTGAGCAGCATTTCACTAGAAGACAGAGAGGCTAGCATGCCACGTGATGGAGCCTTCCAGAGTTAGTTACACTGCCACCAGAAGATATTCTCTTCATGATTGCATACATGTAGGCTAGCTATATAAGGCCATGATCACGTAATAAGTGGCGTGAATGAATATCCCTTTTTATCTCTCTCTCTCTGTTATCTTCTTCCTCCCATCCTTTCTCTTCCATCTTCTGTTTCAGGAGGTTAAACCACCCTTGAAGGGGCTTTCGAGGTGAGCGGTAACTCATTAGTTTGGTATCAGACCCTGCAATCCAAATCCCAGGCTTCACGATGCCACAGACACGTTCTTCTACCGTGGATGAAATGGTTGACCAAATTGAGGTCGGGCTTCACCAAATGGTGAACGAACTCAAGGAACTCAGAGTTCGTCTCCAGCATCGCCTCTCAGCAACAATTTGGCAAGACCATCACCTAGCAGGAGTGGAAGCCTCTGCTTCCAATAAACAAAGGACAGGGGTTACCCCATCGGAAAATTCACTAAGATCAATTTTCCCAACTATTCCGGTGGAGAAAGATATTTCGAGTACCATGAAACTCCTGCTCACCAGCATGTCTCAATTGCCTCCATTCATCTAGAAGGAGACGCGATTCTATGGCTCCAATGGTATTGCCGGAATCATCCCCAAGTAACTTGGTCGGGGTTCACCGAAGCCTTGTGCATCTGCTTTGGGCCGACGGCGTTCGTGGACTATGATGATCTGATCACCCGGCTGAAGCAGACTAGAATGGTAGCAGAGTACCAGCTCGAGTTCGAGCGGATGGCGATCAGGGTGCACGGTTGGCCGGAGAAGGCCTTAGTAGGAGGACTCAAGAGGATATCCGCTTGGAGGTGAGAGCTCTCCGTTCGACGACTGTCATGGCTGCAGTGGTGTTAGCTTGCCTGCAAGAAGAAAGAATTGGCAACCTTCGTTGAGCTAGCAAACCACCCTACCCGATTTTGAAGACTCCTCCACGGGTCGACCAGCAGCCCATGAAACCGGTTGGTGATTTTTAGAAACCCATACTGCCCCGGTTCACTATGCCTTTCAAGCGCCTCTCGTGGGCTGAGATGCAAGCCCGACGTGAGAATGGCCTTTGTTATAACTGTGATGATAAGTTTGGACCGGGCCATAAATGCCGGGTCTAGTGGGTGTTTCTCCTACATACAGAGGAAGAGACGGACGAGGCTGACCCAGAGCACTTGACTGAATGTGAACTGATTCCAGATGGGCCAGAACCTGACGGTGCCGAGATCTCCTTACATGCCCTCATGGGCCTCAACTCTCTTCATTCCATGCGAGTAGAAGGAAGATTGATGGGCCAGACCGTGATGATTTTGATTGACAGTGGCTCC
Organism: Nelumbo nucifera; assembly: GCF_000365185.1. The sequence continues at coordinate 561,504 of NW_010729255.1, forward strand.
ACCCTGAATTTCATCACTTGCCGTTTGGCTATGCAGCTAGGTATGACCATACAACCCACCCCTCTCTTTTCAATCCATGTGGCTAATGGGAGTCAGATGTCATGTAATGGTGTATGTAAGAAGGAGAAAATCCTCATATAGGGCCATAATTTTGTGGTGGATCTCCACCCATTGGATTTCTCGGGGGCTGATATTATATTGGGGGTTCATTGGTTGCATGGTCTGGGCCCTGCTCTATGTGATTGTGCCAAAATGACAATGGATTTTCACCAGGATGGCCAATCTTGTCATTTATAGGGGGTGCAGCCCCCAGGCCCATGAAGTGATACTTTAACCTCCATGATACGGGCCTCCAAAAATGCCGACCAACCCATATTTTTGCACTTAGCCTTTGGCCCACAGTTCCAGTTCTGGACAACTAGGGCTGTGTCCCCCCAACTGAAGCCCAACACGGGGCCCTACGGTCGATACTCGATCAGTTTGGCAATGTATTTGAGGGGCCGAACCAATTACCCCCATCCCGGACTTGTGATCATCAAATGCTTCTTTTACCTGGTTCTAATCCGGCCAATGTGAGGCCATATAGATACCCTTACTTTCAGAAGCTGGAAATTGAGAAGGCAGTAAGAGAGCTATTGGAAAAAGAGCACGTACAGACCAACACCAACTCTTTTTCATCTCCTGTACTCTTAGGAAAGAAGAATGACGGTACTTGGCGCTTTTGTGTAGTTTACCAGGCCTTAAATCAGATTACTGTGAAGGACAAGTTTCCTTTACCCCTTATTGATGAACTACTAGATGAGTTAGTGGAGGCATGAGTGTTGTCCAAATTAGACCTGTGCTCCAGGTGTCATCAGATTCGGGTCCACCAGGTTGACTTCCACAAGACGGCCTTTAGGACCCACGATGGCCATTATGAGTTCTTGGTTATGCTTTTTGGACTCACAAATGCCCCCTCCACCTTTCAGGCCATCATGAATGACATCTTTAGGCCATTTCTAAGGCAATTTGTTTTGGTGTTTTTCGACGATATTCTTGTGTATAGCAGGGATTGAGACACACATATGGAACATCTGAAACTCACCCTCACAACTGTAAGGAGAAACCAGTTACATGCCAAAATGACAAAGTGTTCCTTTGGGCAAGGACAAATTCAGTACTTGGGCCACGTGGTTGCAACGGGTTGGGTCATGGCAGACCCAGAAAAGGTAGAAGCCATTCAGAAGTGGCCCAAGCCCACTACTGTAAAAGCACTGTGGGGCTTTCTTGGGCTTACTAGATATTATAGGCGCTTCGTTAAGGGGTATGGGCTTATGGCCGCCTCACTAACGCGTCTATTAAAGAAGGATTCCTTCAGGTGGACTGATGAAGCCCAACGGGCTTTTGAAGAGTTGAAGACAGTAGTTTCCAGCTCTGCAGTCCTCACTCTTCCAGACTTCTCTTAGCCCTTTGAAATAGAATGTGATGTGTCGGTTGTAGGAGTAGGGGCTGTCCTGATGCAAAGAGGGCAGCCCATTGCTTATTTCAGCAAGGCTCTTTCAACAACTCACCAAAGTCAGTCCACTTATGTCAAAGAAATGATGGCTGTGGTGATGGCAGTGCAAAAGTGGTGTGCATACCTCTTGGGACGCCAGTTTGTTATTAGAACCGACCAAAGAAGTTTGAAGTACATAGCAGAACAAAGGGTGCACACCCCGGAGCAACAAAAATGACTTAGTAAACTGATGGGTTTTGATTACCTCATAGAATATAAGTCGGGGCCCGCAAACAAAGTAGCTGATGCATTGTCACGAGTAGAAGAGTTAGCCCAGGTGACCTTCTCTCAGCCAACTTTCCTTATTTGAAGCTATACGACAAGAAGTCAGGTCTGATCCGTAGTTGCAGGCCATTAGAGATAAGTGGAATTGAGACCCTTCACAAGTTGCTGGTTACCAAGTTGTGGGGCCTGATCTTTTCTTCATGGGTCAGTTTGTTGTTGCCCAAAATTTGGCCCACAAAGCTGAACTGCTAAGGTTGTTTCATGACTCCGCCTTGGGAGAACACCCAGGGGTGCTACGGACCATAAAGAGGCTCAGCAGCCACTGTCATTGGGTTGGAATGCGTAAGGATGTATTATAGTATATATCTAAATGTCAAACCTGCTAATAGCAGAAATACTCCTCACAGTCCTCCGCTGGCCTTTTGCAACCTCTCAAGATTGCAGATCAGGTGTGGGAAGACCTTTCCATGGACTTCATCACGGGTCTTCCTCGTTCTGCAAGAAAGGCGGTTATCATGGTAGTGGTTGACCGTCTCACCAAGTACAACCATTTCTCTACATTACCTCACCCTAACACCACAGCTATGGTGGCTGACATCTTCATCCGGGATGTCGCCAAGCTGCATGGGACCCCAAGATCCATTGTTTCAGATTGGGACCCTGCTTTCCCGAGTTCATTCTAGAAGGAATATTTTCGGTTGCAAGGAACGCAAATGCACCCTTCCACGAGTTATCACCTGCAGACTAATGCAGACTGAAGTTCTTAATTGTTGCTTGGAAGCCTACCTTAGATGTTTCGCAGGAGAAAAGCCCCGACAGTGGGCTCACAGGCTTCCGTGGGCAGAATTCTGGTACAACTCTACTCGACCTATCAATCGGCTGCTGGAATGACACCTGTGAATAAACCCTAGTTGTTTCTAGGTCAAAGTAGAGAAGAAGAAAGAAGAAAGAAAAGAGAAAGAGAAAGAAGAAAGAAAAGAGAAAGAGAAAGAAGAAGAAGAAGAGGAGAAGAGTGTTCGACCAGACTAGAAGAGAGGATGTTCAAAAGTCACTCTCCTAGCCGACCCAMTTGACTTTTATTCATGAAAAACTTGAGTTACAAGAAAGACAATTTTGTCCCTCATAGAAGATGGGACACATAAGTTAAACTCAGATACAATAGACATTTCACTTTCAATAAGA
>NW_010729255.1:569499-613743 GCF_000365185.1 Nelumbo nucifera
GGGACACATAACTTAAACTCAGATACAATAGACATTTCACTTTCAATAAGATACACCAGAATGACCAAAATACCCCTGACTCGAGCATTCTAACAACACCCTTCAAGGCTCTTTATGGCAGCGAACCTGCTCCCATATTACCTTATGAATATGGGTCATCGAATGTGGCAGAAGTGGAGACCCATCTGATTGCAAGAGACGAGATTCTTATATTGCTTAAGTCCAACTTGACAAAGGCCTAGCAGCGAATGAAGGCCCACTATGACGCTCACCACCGCCCGTTGAAATTTCAGGTGGGTGACTTTGTTTACCTCAAGCTCCAACCTTACCGCCAGATCTCAGTGGTAAGATGGGCTTGGCACAAGTTGGCACCCAGGTATTACGGGCTTATAAGGTTCTGGAAAGAGTGGGCCCTGCAGTGGGAAATCAGACCCCTGTCTCACCCAACTTACCCCAATTCACTGCAGAATGGGGCATGATACGGAGCCTGTAAGAATTGTAGATTTCCGTTGGGTTCGACGAGGAGGTCAGGTTGTGCCGGAAGCCAAGGTAGAGTGGGCTGGGCTTCCTCCAAATGATGCCACTTGGGAACCTTATCTTAGGCTGAATAGAGGTTTCCAAAACTAGACCTTGAGGGCAAGGTCAATTTTAAGGGGGAAGTGTTGGTACCCAAACACTTCCTTCGAACCCAACTATAGGTGTGGAGCAGACCTCCACTGAGCAGCATTTCACTAGAAGACAGAGAGACTAGCATGCCACGCAGCGGAGCCTTCCAGAGTTAGTTACACTGCCACCAGAAGATATTCTCTTCATGATTGCATACATGTAGGCCAGCTATATAAGGCCCTGATCATATAATAAGTGGCGTGAATGAATATCCCTTTTTATCTCTCTCTCTCTGTTATCATCTTCCTCCCATTCCCTCTCTTCCATCTTCTGTTTCAGGAGGTTAAGCCACCCTCGAAGGGGCTTCCAAGGTGAGCGGTAACTCATCATAGTCATCCCTTTCTTTGTCTATTTATTTGCAAATTTTCTCTTGAAGTTGGATTCCAACTGTAGTTTGAGAAAGGGATCTTCTTGATTAAAATTTATGATGCAATTTTTCTAGTGTGTTTAATAAATTATCCCATTAATGGACAATTTTCTGCTGCTGCTTTTTTATCACTGACATAAAACTTTATTGCTTAATAACAGGATTTACATAGATTATGTACAAGCAGTATATAATATGTTTATGTACAAAGAAAGGTGGCACAGCCCAGTCCTTAAGCCCCGAGCTACCTTGCCGGCTTCCTCATTACACAGCCCAGTCCTTCCGCAGGTTTCTTTGGAATTCTTGCCTAGCAAGAGCATCAGCTAGGCTGTTGGTGGACCTCTTTACACAGCTGATGCTAATCACCAGTTCTCTTACTAGTAGTTGGGTCTCTCTTGAAGTTTTCCTGTACTTCCATGGTCCTTTGCTTCCATTCAACCACCCCACCACCACCACCACTGGATTGCACCATATCTCTCGAACCAGAAAAGAAGAAGAGTAGATATAAGGGCTTTGGAAAAGGAAGCACAAGAAATGCTTCTTGTGCATCCTCTTCTTTCTTTTAATAAAATTTTTACTTTTGAAAAAGTTTCAGTATATGAAGTTTTCTTATTCTTACTAGGGTCACAAAAACTATGGTTAGGGTTCCAATGATTTTAATAATTAAAGACTATCCTAAGCAGCCGTAGATAGTTGGCAATGCATATTGACCTTGCTTACCTGGAAAGTATAAATTCCTGGAATACTGGGGGTACACAAATTTCTTATAAAAAAACTGATAAGTTGGAAGTCGCAAAGGAAATATTACTCTTCATGACAGTCATACGATTATATTTATGTCAACTGTTGATATTTGACATGTCTCATAGAATCAGGATGTGCCAATGAATGGATCCCGCATTCTTACTGAAGTGCTTCTCTTTGCCAATAGTGTGATCACCTGATCGCAATTATATGCTTTCATATGTTCTATTGGATGGTGGGGAAATTTTATTAGCATCCAAAACATTTCCAGAAAATGCGCTCCATAGATCAGATAGTTATGAGCCTTGAGCCTTTTATGTTGGTTTCTTGCTTAGAAAACTCTCTTGGTTATGACCCGGACAGTGGCGACTCATGATCTTTGTACATCATACCGTCAAGATATGGGTACCCACAAACTGATGATATGGCAATTTTGTGGAATTCATTTAAGACTTTTTTGGGTGTATCTATGGCTCATCTACATGCTCTGAAATTCATTATAATTTTCTCAAGAGCATATCATATTTTAAGAAATTTCAATTTATAAAACTACGGATGATAGTCGATAGTCACAGATATTATAGCAGAATAGTGATATTATGCAGATGTTTATGATATGATATAGGATATGGTTGATCTATTGTTCCCATCAAGACATAATAGTTTTTCAGTATAGTTCAAGTTAGTTTGTTATTTTATACAAATAATAGAAATTATAATAATTGTAGATTTGTATGGATATATTAAAGATAAATGGAGCTTGTAGTATGAATTAATTCTTTTTTATATAAATGGAGTTTGTAGTATGAATTAAGTCAAAAGATTCTATACAAAATAGTAAAAGTTAGTAGCATTTTCATATTTGTGATTGCTTGGTGTCTGTTTGTTTGTTTGCTTGCATCTGGTTCAGATTGCATGTTTTTGTTTGTAACTATGATTTTCACTCTTCTTGATGCTAAATTTGCACTCATTAGGAGTGAAATTTTACATATCAAAAACTGATGCAAAATTTGCACTGCCTTCCTCCTTACACTCAAACAAGTTGCTGACCACATCATTTTGCTTTGTATTTTACTCCTTCCAAAGAAACGGCCTTCCTCCTGCCTTCATTCTTCTCATATAAAGTAAGGACCATAGCATTTTCCTTATCACTCACAAATTGCTGACCACATCATTTTGCTTCGTATTTTACTCCTTCCAAGAAACAGCCTTCCTCCTGCCTTCATTCTTCTCATTTTATTCCCATTTTACTCTTCAGAAGCAAACATAACAAAGCCAAACCTGAAGCAGAAATGATCCAGAATGCACACTTATCCATTTGCCCTCCCATGCATTTACACCAGTGTCAATGTTTGATGATGGTATTAATGGCTTATGGATGAACTAGCATTTCTGTAAATCAAAGTACCTTTCAAAGCTTATGTTTGGTTTAGATGTAAATGCTTGCACTCAAATACTGAATTAATTAGTAAATGTACACTTGCTCTTAACATAGCCAGCTATAATTTTTTTTTGATAATTGAAATTTAATAATAGCTGGCTTATTTGTAACAGAACATAGCCAGCTATTATAACTGTTTTGCTTTTATTGTTCTATTTTTAACTCTTAAATACTAGAACAAACATCCTCCATTATATGCTAAGGTTTTCAATTTATTTCTTATTTTTTTTGTATTATTTCAAGGGCATATCACTATACACAACTTAAAATTAACAAAACTAGGGAAAGTTTCTTCAGTTTTTGCTTCAATTTCATATTCTATATCTACCTGTTCATTGAACATTTTTAACAACTTCGTACTTAGTTTATGCTTTTGATAGAAAATTCTTATTTCTAACCCAATAGGTTGTGCACTCTATCAGATATGTATTTGCTATTAACTAAATAACCATTTTAATTTGGACTGACATTTGTTCATATCCTTTATATGCATTAGGAAAGTGAGGACGAAGTGACAGATACTGAACAAGCTGAAAACTGGTTCTCGTTGACATCTGCCCAACGAATATGTGGTGTGTGCTTATGTGTATTTACAATTCAATATGATAAATGCTTACATTCTACACTGCCTGTGCATATAACTATAGCAGTTTTAAAGGTCAGTCTTAATGCCACTTTCTTTATTGGTCCCATAATGGTCTATTTGATTGCCGAGAAAGAATGGGATGTAAAACAATGGTCCATTTGTGCCTGGTGCAATATCTTTGGGTTGAATCATTTAATAAAATGATAATTTGGATTCTTTAGTAATCAGAGTCCTTGTGCATCATTTTTCCATGCCTTTTCTTCCTTCCCTCCCCTAGGGTCTTTCCAGCATACCGATCCCACCCAAGATTAGCACCTCCTGTTGGGAGTTTTTTTTTTTTTGAGATTTACATTTGTGAGGTCCTTCAACGGAGGAGGCCTAACCGGTGCTTCTCCCCACATTTGCTTGTTATATGTAAAACAAATAGTGAAACTATGCAATATTTACTAATGCCCTGTCCTTGTGTCTTGCATGTTGCATTTAGGAGCATTTTTTTGCCCTCTGGATATAGGTGGGTTCCTCCAGCAGATGGGAGCAGCTTGTTTCAGGACTCTTTCTTCTCCCACCAATAAAAGGGGGGGGGGGATTTTTTTAGAGATGTATAAAGGCTGCAATTTGTGGTCTGTTTGGGAGGAAGGGATTGCATGATTTTTCAAGGAATTAACTCATTCCAAAGAGGCATTTATTAAGAACATCACAGTAAAGGTGGTCCATTGGGTTAAAATGTTGCACACTTTTAACTCCTTGGCAGATAGAATGATTAGAGGTTAAACATGTTGATTACACTACACCAGAAAAACTAGAAATACAGAACTGGTCGAGCTTAAAAGTCTGTAACTCAAGAAATTCCAAAAATTATCCCCAACACTGTTCATTCCCCAAGTTTCCTCTTTCAGGCCCAGACTAAAAAATTCCAGTTTCGTCTCCTGAGCAGCACAATAAAGGGGCTATTTTTCCTTATTAAATTTTTCACTGTCATCCTTCTTTGCCTATCTCTCAGACCCCTTATGTTCCAGCTGACTACCCACAGTTTGCTATTCCTCCTAGACAACGAAAGATAAAAAGAAAAACTCACCTTTAGTCCTCACCCACTTCCTCCTCTTCCCCCTCTCCGTCCCACTCCTTGTCCTTACCACGCTTTTCTTTTTCTCTATTCTTTTCTTCCCTCCTAATTTTCTCAATATGTTTGAAGCCCTTCCATGCAAATTCTTCCCCACTCCTGAAAAACAAATCCAAGGACTATCCCCCCCTCTGACCTCCCCCTCTTCCTGTTTTTCCTTCTCTTCCCCTCCAAACAAACATCTCGTCCTACCGCCCTTTCTCCCACTCCTTCCACTCCTTGAGAAGAATCAAGAATTCTCTTTTTTTGTGCTCTACCTTTTCTTTTCTCTCATTCCCTCCTAACTCCCCAAATGGCCTTTTTTGGGACCGCCGGGAGACTCTACCTCTTCCCCAAGCTTCTTTCGCTGTCCCTCCTTCGACCTGTGTTCAGACCATCGACCAACATACGAGACAGGGGTGCTTACCTCTTGGTCGATCCGCTTGTCACTTGCTGGTGTGAAAATTTTAATAAATTCTCATGCAATATAATTCACTCAATCAAGTGATTGAGTTTTTATTATTTTGGGTAAAGCCTATTCAGGGAATCATACGGACAGGGGTGCTTACCTCTTGGTCGATCCGCTTGTCACTTGCTAGTGTGAAAATTTTAATAAATTCTCATCAATATAATTCACTCAATCAAGTGATTGAGTTTTTATTATTTTGGGTAAAGCCTATTCAGGGAATCATACGGATTGTTCCCCTTAATTACATCTCCACAAGAAAGTAGAGAACACCTTTTGATTCTGACTTGGAGAAATGAATGCACAGAACAAAAGAGAGGAACAATAGAGTACTTTAAAAGAAAATTTCACTTACAATTCTTTTACATCAAGTGTACAAGAATGAGAAGAAAACTAAACTTTACAACAATAAATTTCTCTCTTTTTTTTGATACTAAGAAGATTTCCTTCTCACTCCTTTCTTAACAATAAGTCAATCAAATGAAATTGTGATTGTAGACAGCCTTAACCCTTTGGATTTTGCAAACAAGAAGGGAACCGTAGCCAATCAAATTGCATATTTGATTGTAGGCGATTTTATTCCCCTATTCTTCATTTTCGTTTGAAGGGAACCATAATCAATCTTTGAGATTTAAACTGTAGATGGTTTAATCCCAAGCTTTGTCTTGGAAGAGGAACCATAGTCAACCAAGTAGAGGTACCTGGTCGTACATGGTTTATTTCCCTCTATTTCCTCTCTCAAAACTGAAAATAAGAGAGAAAGAAGGATACATAGCCGAAGACATATATATGAAATATTCTCGGAGAGGACTTTCCTTTTCCTACCTGTATTAGTGAGACTTCTTTTCCTTCCTTTCCTTCCCTTGAGCACTTCTCTTTTCTTCTCTCCTTATCTTTGCTTTTCTTAAGAATTTCTTGTGACAATTTTCTCCGAAGAGTCCCCCCTAGCTTCCCCTTAAGGAACTTAAATAGTGTATGAGGTAGTTATGTAACTACTTCCTCCTAGATGAGGGGAACCTGTCCTTAAACAGTGCCCCCTTGAGCCAAACTTGGAAGAGTCCTAGTATGATCAGGACTCTTGCAATATCTTTCGTTAGACGAAATCTGATATAATCTAACTATTTGATCAATTTGATGAGGCTTTATGGTTACTCATCTTAGTAAATTGAGAGGTCCTAGTGCAACTAGGACTCTCGATTTCAATATGCTTGATGTTATTAATTGTATGATTTGATTTGAGTATTTGAGGGTTAATCACAGATTTTCACAGTTGGAAGATTCCTGGTTGAAGTAGGACTCCTCGATTTTATCAAATTATCTTTGATACATCCTTAAATCTTGATCTTGAGCTGTTTTTGACCAAGATGATTATTTTTAGGTTCATAAAATAAGAGTCCTGATTTAAGTAGGATTTGTGGAGGAATCCTAGCTTTAGTAGGATTTTTTTTTTGAAATAATTATGTAGTTAGTTTTTATTTTTTTTTTGCTTAGAACAAAAGAGTCTTAATCTGAATAGGATTCTTATATCGGAAACCTTAAGTTACGAAGACCCCATTGTGCCTCCGGTCTGTCTCTCTTTTTTTCTTTTTATATAGCATCCATAGATGGATGTGATTTACTCCCTTTTTTATTTTTATTTTTTACTTTGTTTTATTTGATGTATAATTTTAATTAAACATCAGGTGGGCCTTTAAGGGTATTAATGGTCAATTTGAATTGGAAATAGTATAAGGGCAGAATTTGAAAGCTTATTAAGGTTTTGGGCTTATATTTTCTTTTTATATGTTTAAGAGAGTTTGGATTACATTTTTTCTTTTTATTTAACTCCCTTTTAGAAGTGATTCCAACTTTTTAATGTATTTAAGAGGGCTTAGGTTTTTTACTTTCTTTGCATTTAACCCCCTTTTAGAAATGGTCTCATCCTCTTAATGTATTACAGGAGGCTTGGGCTTAAACTTAATGTACCTAAATGGGCTTTATCACGAGTTATTATAAGATCCACGTATGGCCTATTGTGAAGCCACTAAATGGGCCACATAAGGCTGTGCAGTTGGGCCAAACTAAAAATTATAAGTGGGTTATTTTAAAAATTCTTATTTAAACTTAAAATAGGCCCACAAATGAGTTGTTATAAAGCTATTAAGTGGGCTGCACGCCCTAACCTTTGTTGTTAATTATAATGAACAATCCTAATCACATTAAGATTGTAAAACTGCTTTTGGTTATAAAAAGGCATGGGCTTGTATTCCGGCATCTATTTTTTACTACACAAGCTCTACATGGTTCAAGAGAGAAAGACAGACCTCTTCTTTAATATTCAAGTCAAGGAGCTGTTGACAATATTCAACAAGAGATTTTTTTTGTCTTCTCTTCACAATCTATGATTAAACAAAGAAAGTTTTCTTTGTTTTCTAAAGTGGTGGACGAATAAAGAGAGATCTTTTCTCTTCTTTTGAGGAGAAAAAAACAGTAAAGCATGTTTAGTATTATATATTTTTTTAATTTTTTTATTGCTATCAAGAGAAAGCTTCATTTATTTCCTCTAGGGGTGTCAATTGGACTGGATTTGGTTCAATCCGATCTAGCAAGGTGCTCATCTTTAAAGGACAAATCAATTACAAGCTGGTCTCCTCAACCCGAAGGCTCAATAAAGTTGAACTTTGATGGAAGCAGCATGGGTAATCCAGGATTATCCGGAGTGGGGGGCTTTGAGAAATGAGAAGGGAGAGATTTTGTTGCTCTACTCAGGTCCCTTGGGAATTGGGAACTCCATCAGGGCAGAACTCTTAGCTGCTGTACAAGGGGTGCAATTTGCAAACCAGCTGGGGGTACAACACCTAATAATCGAGGGGGATTCCAAAGTGGTGGTGGGTTGGTTAAAATATTCTGAAGAGGCTATGTGGCGATACAAGAATGAAATGAAGAAATCTAGTTGGTTGACAAGGAATATGTTGGTCACTGTACAATGGATAGGGAGATCAACAAATACTTTGTCAGATGTGTTAGCTAAGCAAGGGGTAAATAGGGAAGAATTATTTCGTGCCTCTCGTTGGGATGATGTATGAACTCACTCTAAAGTTGCTTCTGAATCAATAAACTTATTATTATTCATCAAAAAATCTCTTAAAGAGATCAATTTCAGATTTGAACTTTTATTATTGACAATGAGAATGATTTCGACCTCATAAAGAAAGCACAATAGATATCAATCTGTATAAGGTTTAGCTACTTGATGATTGTTCTAAATGACCATCTTCAAATCTGAAGATTTAATAGATTCATAAAGAGATTAATTTCAAATTTAAGGAAAATTGTTTGATTTGATCTCTCCCCCTTTTTTAGATGGATACCTTTCAACAAAATGTTTTTGACGATAGAGATGCTAATGATCAGACTCAACGAGTTCCCGCTCTTTATGAGAAAGCCCTAAATGACGAAGGGAATGAATGAAGTGTTGGACCTAATTTCCTTAGGTCAATATTTGCTGGTAATCTTGTAGCTCCTTAAGAGAACCTATTTCTTATTTGGATACCTCCCAAGGAAAAGCAACTTTCCACTTGGACTCCTAAAGAGCATACTTCCTCTGGTACTTTAAAGACTACCGTGGAAAAATTTGGTACAGTAGAAATATCCACTATCATTAGTGGCACTTTAGATATGTTGCTACTGGAAAAGGTTAACCCTAGTCTTAATGCTATAAATAGGGTGAATTGGGATGAGGGTAACGACCCTACTTTGCATGGTATGTTGACGCAAGGTATGAGATGGGGTGACTTTCAATTTTTTGGTTCTCTTTTTTGTCATTGTTACATGAATTGACCTAAGTTATTTTGGACAAACATAAAGAAGTTCTAAAACACACGGAAATATATGGAGCCATTGGTATTTCTAAATACACCTATAATCGTTCTCCTGAAATTTGGTGTGCTTTTTGTGAATTATGGTGTCTTGCAACTAACACCCTGCATATTACCTTTGGAGAATTGGGGATTTTACTTTGGGATATGAAAATGATGTGGTTTACCAATTCTAGGTCTTCCTTATGAAGAATACCTTCCATGTAATGATGAATTGAGAAAATATCCTATTGTGGTTGAACTCTTACAGCTTTACTTATTCACTATGGATATAACACTTTTATAGAGGTGACATGGTTTATGGAGTTGTAAGTGAACCCAAGAAAAATACGTTCTGTGTGTACCACCTCCACGATGTAACATTGTTTCATTGAATCGTCAAAATACCTTGAGTATTTCTACACATAGAACGGTTCTTTTGTGGGATTAAAAAAAAGCCCCTGAGCTTCGAGATAGAAAATGCATCCAAGTCTGTCCCAAGTGAACAAGAGTGTGACCTGACCGATCCACAATGTTGAAAGATAGCCTATTACAAGGGACACTCATGTCAAATCCTAAAACTGAGCAAACTTGTTGAGATAATATGGCTCTAAAGCAATTTCGTTACTCACCCGTACCGGAAGTATACGAGAATGTATACACATCAAAAACTCAAGTTCTCTTGGTTTTATCTCACGAGTATCTACATACTCTATATCTCACTCCAACCCATTATTGAAAGAGAAAAAACAGAAATTTTTCGCACACTGAGAAAACATTCTTGAAGCCCAAGCATTAAAGATCCAACAACCCATGCTACTATAACGACACATGTGAGGGTAAGAACGGAGATACTCCCTACTAGGACGCCTCCTAGTGAGATTTGGAAAATATTCTCCTAACAATGCAATCACATAATGCGTAGGAATATGAACTTTAGCATTTCCTGGTCAGCTGGGCACATAGCCATCAATCTCAAGGCATAATAAATGTAGCCCGGTGCTACAAGAGAAGTGACAACTTTAGAACCAGAAGCCATATAAAATGCCTCTAGCTAAACAATGCCTCTTCTATGAGGAAACACAAAATGACTTAGCCACAAAGATATGTAGGCTACTAACATACCATCTCTTGAGAATCGTATTGCAAAAGTTGTTTGTTAGAAGATTTGTACTTTTTACGTCCAACACTCTTCTATCCAACACTTTTCCTCCCTGTTTTTTCTTGGGTTCACTCACAATTCCATAAACCATGTCACCTTTATAAAAGTGTTCTATCCCTAGTGAATAAGAAATGACCTCTAATCCGTAAAGTTCACAAAGTTGAGAGTAAAGTTGTAAGAGCTCAACCACAATAAGATATTTTCTCAATTCATTATTACATGGAAGGTATTCTTCATGAGGAAGACCTAGGATCGGTAAACCATATCATTTTCATATCCCAAAATAAAATCCCCAATTCTCCAAAGGGAGTATGTAGGGTGTTATTTGCAGGACACCATAATTCAAAAAAAGCACACCAAATTTCAGGAGAACGATTATAGGTGTATCTAGAAACACCAATGGCTCCATATATTTCCGCGTGTTTTAGAACTTCTTTATGTTTGTCCAAAATAACTTCAGTCCATTCATGTAACAATGGCAAATAAGAGTTACAACCAAAAAATTGAAAGTCACCCCATCTCATACCTTGCGTCAGCACACCATGCAAAGTAGGGCCATTATCCTCATCCTAATTTATCCTATTTATAGCATTAAGGGTCAACCTTTTCCAATAGCAGCATATTTAAAGTGCCACTAATGATAGTGGATATTTCTATTGTTCCGGGTTTTTTCTTGGTAGTCAATAAAGTACCAAAGGAAGTATGCTCTTTAGGAGTCCAAGTGGAAAGTTGCTTTTCCTTATGAGGTATCCAAACAAGAAATAGGTTCTCTAAAGGAGCTACAAGATTACCAACAGATATTGACCTAAGGAAATTAGGGCCAACACTTCCTTCATTCCCTTTGTCATTTGTGGCTTTCTCATAAATACCTGGAACTCATTGAGGCTGATGATTAGAATCTGTTTCGTTAGAAACATTTGGTTGAAGGGTATCCATCTAAAAAAAGGGGGAGAGATCAAATCAAACAATTTTCCTTAAATCTGAAATTAATCTCCTTATGAATCTCTTAAATCTTTAGAGTTGAAGATGGTCATTTAGAACCATCATCAAGTAGTTAAACCTTATAAAGATTGATATCTATTATGCTTTCTTTATGAGGTCCAAATTTATCAAAACATTTGTTTGTAAGTTATCATCAAGGAGGTCAATTCGACCTAATTTCATTGTGATATCAAAATGATTTTCAAATAAATGTCTGTTTTTAAAACAGATTTTGTTATGAGATCAATCAAATCTTCAAACATTTTGATATGATCTCTTTATGAGATCAAAGCAACATTTTAAATCCTTCCACCTTTATGAGGTCAAATTTTAAATTGAAAATTGAGAACATATCAGTCTAAGACCTAGATAGTCTTCAATTAGGTCAATTTGACATAATCTCTTTAGGAAAGCCCAGGCTTTGGCTTTATATAAGGGCTGGGCTTGGGCTTGGATATTTTCTATTGATAAATGGCAAAACCCAGCCCGACCCTCAAATACTCAAATCAAATCATACAATTAATTGAATCTTTAAAGGCGTGGAGAAATCCAAGGAGGCAATTGTAGAAAGGATAATTATTATGACTATTCATTGGTTGAAAACTTTGGATTTATTTAAAGACTTCTCAGCTGAAGTCATTTACAGGAATTGGGAAGTGGTGGCTTCTACAACTTCCATGAAACCTATTGTGCAGGAATTGTAGTCCCTACCAACACAGCAAAGAGTGAAATTGAACTTTGATGGGAGTTCAAGAGGTAACCCGGGCCCTTCAGGTATAGGAGTAGTTTTTAGAGATGAAAATGGCAGAATTGTGGCTTTGTTTTCAGGACCAATAGGAGTTGGGGACTCATTGGTGGCAGAGGTGATGGCTTTGCTTCAAGGTGTAAGATATGCAAAACAGTTGGGGTTACACCAAATTGAGATTGAGGGAGACTCTAAATTGTTGATTGAGTGGCTGCAATCTGGTAAGTTGGGAGCTTGGATTTATAGACAGCCCATAAGGGAAATCCACAATATAACAAGGGAGATCGGTGCATGCTTCAAATGGACAAGGAGATCAGCTAATGGTTTAGCTGACACGTTGGCTAAGCAAGGGACTGTGAGGGAGAGTATGTTCTGGGCAGTTTTGTAAGAAAGATGACTAGGGGCTCAACACCTACTTAAATGGTTGACAGCTGTACTTAAATATGGAAAGTTATTTAATGAAGTTACCGTTTCCAATAAAAAAAAACATACAATTAATAACATCAAGCATATTGAAATTGAGAGTCCTAGTTGCACTAGGACTTCTCAATTTACCAAGATGAGTAACCACAAAGCCTCATCAAATCAATCAAATAGTTAGATTATATCAGATTTTGTCTAACGAAATATATTGTAAGAGTCCTGATCATACTAGGACTTCCAATTTTGGCTCAATTCTTTTTTAATAATAGAACTTTCATAAATTTTGATTATATTTGTTTATTTGAGCCTTGGATACCCATATTCTTGGATTTTGGGCCCGCAGTGCTCAAGGGGGCATTGTTGAAGGCATTTTTTTAACCGAAATAATATTTAATAATTTAATAACCCAAATAAGTGGGTTAGTAAAAAAGTATCCCGTATGAGACTTCTCTCCCTATTTAAGCTAAACAAGCACCTCTCATCTAGGAGGAGGATGTAGTTACATAACAACCTCACTCCCTATTTAAGCTCCTTAAGAGGAAGCTAGGGGGGATTATTTGGAGAAAATTGTCACAAGAGATTAAGAGAGGTGCTCAAGGGAAGGCAGGGAAGGAAAAGAAATCTCACTAATACAGGTAGGAAAAGGAAAGTCCTTTACGAGAATACTTCCTATATATGTCTTCTGCTATGTATCCTTCACTAATACAGGTAGGAAAAGGAAAGTCCTCTACGAGAATACTTCCTATATATGTAGCTGACGGTTTAGCTAAACAAGGGGCAGAAAGGGATTCACTTTTTTGGGCCAAGCTGTAACTTTAGTGTGTTTTCTTTCTTTTCTCTTTCTTTTTTCCTTTTCTTGAGGTTCTTTGTTGCTCTTGGAAGATAAGTGTGTTTGTCTTCCTTTTGTAAATCTTCTATTGATGAATTAATGAAAGTGTTATTGATAAAAAAAAGGAATACTTCCTATATATGTCTTCTGTTATGTATCATTCTTTCTCTCTCTCTTTTATTTTCAGTTCTGAGAAAGGAAATAGAGGGAAATAAACCATGTACGACCAGGTACCTGTACTTGGTTGACTATGGTCCCTCTTCCAAGACAAAGCTTGGGATTAAACCATCTACAGTTTAATTCTCAAAGATTGGTTATGGTTCTCTTCAAATGAAAATGAAGAACAGAGGAATAAAATCGTCTACAATCAAATATGCAATTTGATTGACTACGGTTCCCTTCTTGTTTGCAAAAATCCAAAGGGTTAAGACTGTCTACAATCATAATTTCATTTGATTGACTTATTGTGAAGAAAGGAGTGAGAAGGAAATCTTCTTTGTATAAAAAAAAAAAGAGAGAAATTTATTGTTGTGGAGTTTTGTTTTCTTCTCGTTCTTGTACACTTGATGTAAAAGAATTGTAAGTGAAAGTTTCTTTTAAAGTACTCTATTGCTCCTCTCTTTTGTTTTTTGCATTTATTTCTCCAAGTCAGAATCAAAAGGTGTTCTCTACTTTCTTGTGGAGTTGTAATTAAGGGGAACAATTCGTATGATTCCTTGAATGGGCTTTACCCAAAATAATAAAAACTCAATCACTTGATTGAGTGAATTATGTTGCATGAGAATTTATTAAAATTTTCACACCAACACATGGGAAATCCAGGGCTGTCAAGTATTAGGGGACAATATTTAGACATCATGATGGCATGACAACATTACTATGTTCAG
This sequence comes from Nelumbo nucifera, assembly GCF_000365185.1. The sequence continues at coordinate 583,732 of NW_010729255.1, forward strand.
GTGCTTTAGGGCATGATAATTAGACTAGCGCAGAGTAGTTAGCTGTACTCCAATGCATTATCATGCCCTAAAGCACCTGAACATAGTCATTACGGGGTGGCTAAAAGGTCATTACGGGGTAAAGACATATATCGAGAGGAATCAAATAACATGTGGGGCCCTGGCAGTAAAGACATATATTGAGAGGAATCAAATAACTAGGGAGGTAAGAGCTAGTTTAAACTGGGTTCAGAGATCATCTAACAGCATGGCAGATGCATTGGCTAAACAAGGTCTCAATAGACCACAATTGTTTAGAGGGATCAATCATAAAAAAAAAAATCTTTTAATGCTGGTTGGTTCAGCTGTATCCTGCATGTGGTATTTAGGTATCCCTTTGTGATGCCAACCATAGTCTTGCAGGAGCTGTGTGTGGCCACTCTCAAGTGTGTTCTGCATCTGCGTACGATCTGACTATTCAGAGGATAAGGACATGAAATTTAGAAAGTGTAATAGGTACAAGATGTCAGGGACCAGTAAATTTGTTTGGCCATGAAGAAAGCCCAAGTCCCAGAACAGATCTGGTTCAGGGGATAAGGGCATGGAATATAGAAGGTCTAATAGGGATAGGGACATAAAATGCTTCTGTTATTGATAAAAGAAGGGAAGAAAATCTCAAGAACTATAGAAAGGGAAAAAAAGAAGAAAAGAAATCATTGGGGATTTGTTAACCTCTTGGGTCATGAAGAAAGCTCAAGTCCCAGAACAGATCTGATTGTGCAAGAATGAAACGTAAGCTTCTAAGAACTGTTTGTAAGAGAAAAAGGTATAGTGGTGGGGGGTTTTGGCTTAGGGTTGAGTCTACCGGAAAAATCTGACTTGTATGAAAGGAAGAATGAGGGAGGTCAATCCTATATGTGGATTTTAATGGATAGGCAAAAGGGGAGGGGCTTCTGATATAAATATTAATGTATTACCAAAATTGATTTTATTGCATTGTGGATGAATCTGTATAATGCTCTCTACTAAACTATTTTTGGAACTAACTTGGGCTTTTGACCCTCTCAATGTGCGAGGGGGTCTGCATGCCTTAGTGCTTGTTATCCTTATCTCAAAGCTGCAAAGTTTGCAATTGGTTCTACTTGTCACAGTTCTATCAACACTTTCATAGGTGTTATCTCGTGTCTAAAATACAGTTCATGTAGTCATACAGCACTGTAGCATTGTGTGTGCTTCATGCAAAACCTGATTACATTTGGTTCATATATTTCTTTTAGGTTTTAATGGGAAACTGTTGACCAACATCATTTTTTTCCTTTGTAACTTGTAACAACTGTTCTTTCTCCAGACATGTTTCTTGCTCTTGATAAAGATATGAATGGGACATTGAGCAAGCAGGAGCTTCGAGAATATGCGGATGGCACACTAACAGAAATATTCGTTGAAAGGGGTAAGAATGGGAATTAATTTTGACAAGTTTTATTCAGCTTTGCCCAATTGGTCCTTTTTAGTCAAATAGATCAATTTATCTTTTTATTGAGTTTAATCTTTATCTTAACATCATTCTGTTGGCATTCATTGGTATTTTGCTCAACAACATGAATTGCATTTACTTCTTGGATTGTAATATGGCCTTGTTTGTACTCATTTTTATCCTTAACAGCTTTTGATGAGCATGTTCGACGTGGCAAAAGTGGTGGAGGCAATGCTAGGGAGATGGATTTTGAAAGCTTCCTTGACTTTGTTTTGGCCCTAGAAAATAAAGATACACCAGAAGGATTGTCATATTTGTTTCGGTGCCTTGATCTCCATGGAAGAGGATACCTTACAACGGCTGATATACATACGCTTTTCAGGTTACTCATTGCATGGCTTTATTTCTATCATTGTTGACCAAATATCTTGATATTTGGCAATGATAAATAATTTATGCTTTCTATTTGGTTCCTGATTTTTTTCCTTTTAATTTTGTGCGTGTGTTGGGGGTGGGGGGTAATTTTATTTTAACATGGAAGAAAAGAAGGGGACCATCCCGAAGCTAAGTTGGTGCCTGATTCAATCTTCCTATAAAAACCTCTGTAAATTCCAACTTGTAGTTCTGAAGCAAAGTCTGCAAGTCTCAACTTACTGAACATTTGCACTCTGGATACAGTTTAGTCAGAAATTGAATATCGAAATAGTTTCAAACATTACCAATTAATAAGAGTCTGGAAAACTTTCTAGGGAAAAACTGCTTTTACTGGTTGATAAACTAAAGGTCATTACTGTTGTAAAAATATATATTGTTGTCTTCTGCTGCATGAAGGGATGTACACCAAAAATGGATTGAAGGGGGGAACTACGAGCTTTGTATTGAAGACGTACGAGATGAGATCTGGGATATGGTGAAACCAGCAGATCCACTCAGAATAACATTAGCTGATCTCCTTGCGTGCAAACAAGGTGGGACTGTTGCAAGCATGCTTATAGATGTCCGTGGCTTCTGGGCCCATGATAACAGAGAAAATCTTCTCCAAGAAGAGGAAGAGCCTGAAGAAGAGTAACCAACCCGGCAAAGCTCACGAATTGGTGCTTCTTTGTAGAGATCATTTGATGTAGTTTTTAGAAATCAGATGTTCTGTTTACTGTAGCTACACTAATGTGTTTGTTTAACAATCAAATGATCAAAAGTGTATATTCTTGCCATGATTCTGGAAGGCTTGGAAACCTAGAACCCATTTTTAAGATGGTAAATTATGTTGTATAACGAATATAATCATGCATATTCAAATGGATTAATGGAATGGAATGAAATGTGACCCAAATGTCTCATATCGAGACTTCCCATCTAATAAGAAGTTTAGTACATCGAGCAGAAATAGTCATCACTTCTGGTTGTGGCTAGTGGTTACCCTCAAATGGCCATTAAACGAATGGCGAGTGCCATTTTGTCAAAGGAAAAATAGGACTTCCGACCTCAGATGATCCTTTCGAGAAAACAGGGTCTGGTTTCTTTCTCTTTTTTAAAATCTCATCTTCACACTGAGCACCGAATAACCTGGATCTATTGAGACCCTAATGTGACTGGCAATTCTGTACGTGTTTGGATGAAATAAGTAGTCCAATTACAGTGCATTTTGAAAGTTTTAAATATGTAATGGTGCTACGTAAGGTTCTAAATATCGACAGGGGCCTATTGTGCTGGTGCTTTTTTTATGTTTCACTTAGTTTTTTCAAAATCGATTCAAAGGGGCCGGTTTAAGGCCTAACTACCCTCTGAACCGATGATTGATCCGATATAATCCCTGTAGGGGCATATCGGGAAGCCACCGGCATGATACGTATCAGCCAATACGGGCTGATGTGTTGATACTTTGAACCTTCACTGCTATTTTAAAATCCTTTGGGAGACAGGAGAGGAGAAAAATGACCATAGGGTTTGGTGGGAGATGGTGTGTAGGAACAATCAAGATGGAGGTCTAGGCATTGGGAATATAAGAGAAACTTGGCTCTATTAGGGAAATGGTTGTGGAGATTTTCATTGGGAAAGGAAAAACTATGGGTTAAGATAATATGTAATATTCACAGGCTTGCGGAGAATGGATGAGACTGTAGGATTATGACTAGGACAACAAGATCATCACTTTGGAAAGCAATCCAAGCTATTCTACCTTTATTTTCTCCTTGAATCAGATATAACTTGCACTTGGGTAATCTCATTAAGTTTTGGGAATATGTTTGGGTTGGGGATTCTCCTTTGAAATGCCAATTTTCAGCCATCTTTGCTATCTCTACATTCAAAAATGAACCAGTTGTCACTTTCCTTGTACCCTCAAACCCAATTTCTAGGTTTGGATGGAACTTAGGTTTGAGAAGAGCTCTTAGAGACATAGAATTGGATGATACCTTAACTCTCATGTCCATTATTGATGGAGTTTTCTTAGAGCCTATAAAAACATATAGTAGGATTTGAACTTTGTCTCTGTCAGGCTCTTTTACTTGTGCCTCCTTCTTTAAATCCTTAATACAATGACAATTCCTATTGGCTTGCCATTCTCCGCCAAAAAAGTGTGGTGTCAACCTATACCTCTGAAGGTTGGGAGTTTCTATTGGAAAGCTTTCCTGAAAAGAGTCAGTACAAGTTAATTGATTCAAAGAAAAAAACCCAATAGTTGTTTATCTCCTCATTGGTGTGTTCTTTGCAAAGCTGCTTGTGAGTTTGGTTACCACTTACTAATATCTTGTGATTTCCCCAATGAATGTGCAAAGCTTGTTTAATTCATCTTTTTTCAACTACTCAACAAAAAGGTCAAGGATCATGTGGAAATGTATGAGAGTTGTTGTTTGTTGGACTATATGGGAAAAAAGAAACTCAATGATTTTTTCAGAAAAGGAGAGAATGTTGGAAACTATGTTAGAAGTGATCCATATAAAGGTAACACATTGGTTGAAAACAATAGACTTGTTCATAGATTATTCAACGAATGATATGTTAAGAAATTGCAAGCTTAGCCTCTATTAAAAAGACCTCGAATCCCACCTTGAACCCTCCACCTATTGGTTTTATCAAACTAAAGTTTGATGGTAGCAGCATGGGGAATCTAGGGTCTTCAGGTATTTGAGGGGTGCTAAGAGATGAGAAAGGGAATGTAATAGCTAGGTTCTCTGGCCCAATTAGAGTTGGAGACTCTTTAAGGGCTGAGGTGTTAGCAGCTTTAAAAGGGGTACAAAGGGCTAAAGACCTGAATGTCAAGAAACTGATTGTAGAAGGAGATTCTGATATTGAAGTGAATTGGCTAAAAGAAGACACCTCTAAGCTTTGGAGCTACAACAATGAAAAGAGAAAATTCAAATGGCTGATCAAGAACATGGAAGTTCAATGTACTTGGGTAAAGAGAAATGCAAACTCCTTTGTTGATGGATTAGCTAGGCAAGGGGTGAATAGGGATCCTGGTTTCTGGACTTAGTTGTAATTGTTCTTTTCCTTTTGGGTGCCTGCCCACCTTCTTGAGGAGTTAAGATACTTTAACTCTTTTGTAAGCTTATTCCTATTTATTGAAATCCGTTGTTATTGATAACAAAATGGTGCTACGTTAAAATCTCAACCAATTAGGTTAAAGATGTCATAAGGTCTACATATATTTATGAGGTGTATTTTCACATTGTTAAGGGAAAATTGTTAAAACCTCACCTAAAGTTTTTAACCTTTGCTAAAACCTTCCCTAAAGTTTTGTAATTGTACTCATTTCCCTTGAACTTTTTGACACAGTTGAAAATAGACCCCCTCTGTTAGAATCCTCTAACAAGAGACACAAAACATTCAAAAACCAATTTCAATTCTCATTCTCCCCAGGCAAACCATTGGAAGATATTGATTCTAGACCAATATTCCCGTGAACCAAATGAACACTTAGGTATGTATCATATTTAGTGCTAAGTTGCCGACACCTCTTTTGGTTGCATTTGGTTGTAGTGTAAATCTTGGTCAAATGCAAAATTTGTACTTGGTTTAGGTTTGCTTTTGTTTATTTGTAGTTATGATTTGTATTTCTACTTAATACAAAATTTGTCATTTTTTTATCTCTTTTGCACTCTTGATAGTGCAAATTTTGTATACTAAAGATGGCTACGAAATTTACACATCATCTTTCATCCTACCTTACTCCTAGTCCTAGATAGATATACCTCCTCCTACCCCCATTGCCTTTTCATTTAAAATAGTCGGTTACTTCATTGTACTTCATATTTTGTTACTTGTAGACATATAAGATAAAGCTAAATCATTTTGTTACTTGTAGACATATAAGATAAAGCTAAATTTGAAGCAAAAGCAAACCAGGATTTACATTAGTGCAAATCAAGGTTCAAAGTATCAGAAAGACAATTTTAAGAGACGTATCAGGATACATCTTGGATACATGTGCGTATCGGAGAAAAACTAAGATACGTTTAGAAATACTATAAATACTTTAATAAATCATAAAAATACATCAACAACACTAAATATAAGACCTCAATGAGATGTATATATATTAAATTAATATTTTTTAAAGGTTTTATGAAGAAATATATTGTAGTTAATTATAATTTCATTAAAAATCTTATGCTTAACTATAATTTATAAATTATAATTCTTAAGTTTTAATGTTTTATGGGATGGGAAAAACCCAACTCTCCTATCCAACCATAAAGCATGCATTGGAACAACTTCTATGTAAAAATATAATTAATAATTATTTATTAATTAAATATTTATTATTTATTATTTATTTCTAAAAATAAAAAAAAACAAATAAACTTTATTTATTAAATAAATAATTATTATTAATTATTTATTAAATAAAGCCGCTTTGGCAAGTTTTTCCGTGCGGGCTTCGGACCGTTTAGAAGCTCAAAAGCTTGAATTTTAGGCTTTTCCCGTTTGGCAAATGGTAAGTATGTTTCAAAAATGACGCAGACCATTGAAGACACGAGAAGCCCAAAATTGAGCTTTTTTCGGGAAGCTTCGATTGAAGCTTTTGCAAGTTTCCAGCTTCTTCGAACGTGTGTTTCTCTGCACACGCTTGTGAGAAAATAGGGGATCTTTGATACAAACTCGCAAATGGTTCGAGCCTAACCCTGAGCTCTGCCATTGTCGACTTCTTTTTCTTCGTTCTTGCTCTGCCATTGTCGACCTGTGTACACATCTCTCTTCTTCTTCGTCTTCTTGCTCTGCCATTGTCGACCTGCGTACACATCTCTCTTCTTCTTCTTGTTCGAGTGTCGTTATTCTTTTTATTCTTCCCATGGCAAACCGTTCTTTCCTTTTTGCAGGTATACCATCAAAGGTGACTTGCTACGATCGAAGGTTTGAAGACTTGCGAACAAACAGGTACAACCCCCCCCCCCCCCTCCCTTCGCTCGGAATCTCTTCTTGCTGCTGTTATTTCCTTTCTTCATCTGGAACCCCTTAACAACATGTTGCTTCGATTCCTTTGTCTGGAATCTCTTCTTGCTGCTGTTATTTCCCTTCTTCGACTGGAACCCCTTATGATGAGGGTTTTTCAATGTATGGCCTTCGCATATATGAAAGCTGGGAAGTCAATTGCTGCCTATTATAGAAGGGTTTAAAGAGTGAACCTCGGCTTTCTAGTTTCGGACTTATGAAAAATAGCAATGAACCTCGGCTTTCTTGTTTCGGACTTATGAAAAAAAGCTGGGAAGTCTCCTTTTTTTTTATGAGTAACTGATTGAATGTAGTTGGCCTCAGAATGGTATCACTTACTATTGGACCTCAAATTTATGGTTTTGCTTGTTGTGCATCTACTCCTTGCTTGTTGACATCAATAACCCACATTAGATAAATCTTATTCAGCTTTGAATAAGGAAAGATCATTCTACAATGATTACTGCTAGCCTAAGTATTGAATTTGTTCACACATTGTGGTTCATTCCTATAGGAAATGTCTCTGCAAGAGAAATCATTATGGTTTCGTGGGTTATGACACTAACACCCCAAACCCACAATAGCTAAAGCTTATTGCAATTTTTCATTTTTCTACTTTATGATTCTTTGAAGTTTGGGAGTAAATACTGTTCTTCTTATCTGGTATTCTTGTTACACTTCTTTTATATATTTGAAAGAGAAAAAGGTTCAAGAGAAGGGCCCATTTTTGTGCTTGTTAAAGAAGAAAGCATGGTCTCTATCTTCCTGATCAAAATAAGCTTGGGACACCTTTTGTTGATAAAAACTCTTGTTGTTTCCTTTCTTGCTGAAGACACCAATAGATCAAAAAGGGAGCAAGATACCATGATATACAACCTTACCGCAAAACCTTTTGCTGGATAAGAATCAGCTAATGCTTATAAATCTGTTGGTATGATCTATTGGTGACAAATGGCTTGTGAAAATTTTGACCACACTTGATTCTCTTGGGGGATCAGCATTAGAAATTACTTTGAGAGTTAAATCTTTACATATGATGCTGGAAATTAATCCAGCAACCCATTTATGGAGTGTGAACTGTTAGGGGATCAGCATTAGAAATTACTTTCATTAATTGGGGGATCAACATTAGAAATTACTTTCATTAATTGAGAATTAAATCACACATGATGTTGGTATCCTGTATTGTAGCATCCAGTTGTTTTCTTCACCTTGTTCTTGAATATTTTGCACAGCTATCTATGGAGTGTGAACTGTTTTATCATTGTATTACAATAATGGATATTCTTCTTTGGTTTTGACTACTATCCAGTCTTGGTTGATTTCAACTAATTCCATTTGCAACAATGATGATGTGTATTTTGTAGGGATTGACTTCCCTACAAATACTTTTTTGTTGGAAATTTTGATTCAACATTCCTGGTTTTCTAACCTCGGTTATCTATGCTGGATTTTCATCCCACCCATTCAATAACTATTTTCCAACAAAAAAAAGAGAGAAAAATAAGTATCAATGCCCTTAGTGCCCTTAATATCCAAGAAAAGATGTTGATCACTCTTTGGCTATACTGAATATTAGAATCATTGGGTGAAACAGGTTTTGCTCTATCAGAATCATTGGGTGAAACAGATTTTGATTAGTTGGTTCCAATCTATAAAGATTGAGTGAAACATGTTGGGTGAAACAGATTTTGCTCCATCAAAATCATTTGTATTGCTAGTTCGTTCCAAGCTATAAAGATTGATATTTGAACATGTGAAACATAAGTATTTGTAAAAAGCATGCATACACCGACCCCGTACACACTCATCCAATCTAATTCAATTAGGACCTAAAAAGCATGCTACTTATTCAAATTGGCCCCAGACCCAAACCAGACCGAGTTGCACATTTCTCTAGAGCTTTCATTGTTATTCAAGATTGTTAATGGGTTGGATCCAGATCAAAACTATCTAGATTTCAATTCCTGTTAATAATAATATTTGAATTTGAATGAAATATTATCTATCAAAATTAATCAAATTTGGATATTATGTATTATCAATAAAATGAATTAAGAATAGTTTTTAATGAGGCTTGACATGGTAGACACCAATGATGATTTCAGTGTAAATTCTTATTTATTTTTATTTTAGTTTATGCTTTATTTTATTTATTTGCATTGCAGAAAAAAAAAACCTGAAGCTAATTAAAGGAGTGTTCCAATGAACTTCATGTTTCTCAATTTCTACTTTACAGAAAAAAAATAAGAATAGTTTTTATTTGCTTTGCAGAAAAAAAAAATTAAAGGTTGTAAATGGGTTTCAATTTCTGCTTTTTTATTAATGTATCTTTAGTTGGTGAACTTGGTTGCTTGGGGGTTGTACCAGCAAGTTTGCTGAAGCTATCAAACTCTTGTTTTCTTTTTTTGTGCAGCTTTGTATTACGACCATTTGCATATTTTTTGGGTTCATTTACCACAGGTCACTCCTATCACTGCAAGTAATTCCATACTTGTATTATTTGCTTATTTAACACAAAATTTAAAATGATTCTAGCACTTTGATAGTAACTAATGATCTGATTATTATATAGATGGCAAATAGTGTAGTCAATACCACATCATTTGACGATGGACCCATTATTAATGCAAATTGGACTCTTGCGCAAGAAAATATTTTCATAGATTTACTAGTACTTCAAGTAGAGTGGGGGAATGGTTTCTGGGTGTCTGAAACCAAGTGGTTGGAAGGAGGTTCAACAAAGTTTTTTTGCACAAGTTGGGTTGAAGTTCAACACTAAATCCTTCAGTAACAAAATACAAGATCTAAAAAGTAGGTATAAGGAGTTTAGGAAATTAAGATTCGAACAAACGGGATTTGGTTGGGACAAGGAGAAGCATATGGTTGTAGCCTCCCCAGAGACATGGGAGAATTATTTATTGGTATTTTCTGAACTTTGAAGTTATTTAGAGATCATATTTGTTTGGGACTTTATATGTATGTAAATGTATATATTGATTGGTGTCCCCTTATCTTTTTAGGTTAATCTCAAGGCAAAAAGTTTTCGTAATATGGGTTGTCCAGAGTATAACAACCTTGAAATTATATTTGGGGGTACCACACCTACAGGAAGGTTCTTTGCATCTCTGGCACATGGAATAGAATCTCCACCCTAGGAGGACGGGCATGCCCCCCAATGATCCACACCTTGAAGAAGTTCAACAACCATCACTTGGCATTGTTGATTCAGCCAATATTGATGGTGATCAAATTTCTACTACAACCATAAAGCAAAATGCTTGTAGGAAGAAGCCATCTGAATTTTTTGTTGCAATTTCAGAACAAAATGTGTCAGTAGATAAGAGATTTGAGAAGTTGGTGGAAGCATTTAAGGGACTGAATAAAAAGCCGGAGAATCATGTCTCTATGAGCAATGTTTTAGCAGAGTTGAATTCTATTGAAGGGATGAATCATAATGACTACCTAAAACTTTATTAAGTGTTTGAGAAGCCAGATGCAAGAGAGTGGTTCATAAACATGCATGTTATTCTTAGGAAGAATTGGGTGTTTGGTGTCTTTAATTGTTAGATTCGTGAATGTTATGTTCTCATCTATGAACCCTTTCTTTTAATGTTTTAGGTGAACAATTGTTTATAATTGTTATAACTTCTTAAACTACTTCACAGGTGTAGGATTGAATAATGGTTTCAGTAGATACAATTCATATGGTATTATATGGTTTTGTGGATTGCTTATTGATTATTGTTTGGATGGTTTAATGAATAGGGTAGCACATTTGGTCCTTAATTTATGAAGTGCAGGTTTGCAATTAATTAAATATAAAGCTTTATGTGTATATGTAATTGTTGTGTCAGATTTACAATGGTTGATAGTTCGACCAAGAGGGTAGTGTTGCAAGCAATTTTGGCCGTTTTTGTAGATGATGAAGAGCAGCGAATGGTGACAAATGTCCTCATTGTGAAGGAACTTGAGAAGGAAGAAATGTATCTCTCCAAGACACCTTACCACAATGACATTTTGATCGGGTCAGAGTTGTTGAAAAATGTTATATGCAATGAAGGTAATAAGTGTTTGGAAATGTTTGGAATGACCATAAAAGCATTTGTTAGCCTAGTAAGTGCATTGAGACAAAGAGGGTTAGTGAAAGATAGTAGATATGTATCAGCTGATGAGCAGGTTGGAATTCTTTTAAAGATTATAGGACACAACAAAGCAAATAAAGATACTGCATACCACTTTCAACACTTTGGGAAAACCATTTCACGACACTTTAATTCCGCATTGAAAGCAACTTGTGAATTTGGCAAGGAAATTGTACGATCTGATGATCTAACTATTGTACCACCTGAGATACTCAACAATCCAAAATATTATCCATGGTTCGAGGTATCTCATACTATATGTGAGATAATTTTTCATTTCTTTATTCTTTAATAAAAAGCCTATCACCAAACTAGATTATTTTTTTCATCTGCAGAATTGTGCAAGTGCAATAGATGAAACACATGTTCATGCTTGTGTTCCATTTGTTGATCAAGTTCTATTTAGTGGAAGAAAATCAACAATCACCCAGAATGTGATGTGTGCATGTTCGTTTAATATGCTCTTCACTTTTGTTGAGGCAGGATAGGAGGGTGCTGCACATGATTCAAGAGTTTTTTTGGAGACAGTTCAAAACCCCGATAATATGTTCCCGCTACCACCAGAAGGTTAGCAAAACTATCAAATAACCCATCGGAGTTTTTTATTCAATACATTAACTACATTTGTGCTACCATATAGGAAAATATTACGTAATTGACTCGGATTATACAAATATGCTTGGATCTCTGTCTCTATATGGATCAGAGAGATACCATTTAAGGGACTTTCAAGGAAGAGGTGGTCGACCAAAGAATGCCGAAGAATAATTATGTTCATTCTTCATTGAGGAATGTCATAGAGCGTTGCTTCGATGCTCTTAAGGCAAAATTCCCAATACTAAAGTTGATGCTTCCATACTCACTTCACAAGCAAATCAGAATTGTATTTGCTTGTTGTGTGTTACATAATTTCATTCGATTATCGAGAATCCAAGATGTGTTTTGGAATGGTTTCTTTCAAGATGGTGTTCATTCATGTGCTTGTTGGAAATTTCACAATTCATTTGTTAGGATATATACAACTTTATTGTGATGTGATGTTCAATTGTTTTGTTATTTAGTCATAGCAACAAATCGAAGGGGACCGATGTGTCCATGTGGGCGTGGATGTATAAAATTGTGGATGGCAAAAATCGAAAAAAATTACGGAAGATGATTTTATAAATGTCCAACTGGAGAGGTATAAGTCCAATACCCAAAAACCATATTGATCAATATTTGTGTTTAATATAAATTGAAAATTATTAACATTTTTTTCTTCCAGCCACATGAATATGACTTCATGTGGGCAGATAACTACACTCTGGAAGAATAAAAAATCCACATCTTTGAACAACATAATAATGCTCATGAACATGCAAATTATAAGAAAGAGCGGGTTGTTGCAATTGGGGCTTGTGTTTGTTGTTGTGCCATGATGTGTTTGATCATTTTTTTTTTATAATTTTGATTTTCATTTTGTTAGTTTGGAGGTAGGATAGATACCACTAGAAGTATGGTTAGTATGTCCCTATCATGAATTGGTGTATGGTTTTTCCATTTTGGATATGCTTTGTAGTTGCGTAATACTAAAGTTGTATTTATGTTATTAACATGTACAAAAAATTTGAATGTGTAAGTGGGCCCGACCAATGGTATATACATATGGGGCCCACATTATGTATTATGCATATGTTGAAATGTATGTGGGGCTCACATTGAAAAAATATTTATGAACTCCATAATAAAGGGTGTACATAGTTGAAATTGCATGTGAGACCCACATTAATGCATTATGCATATGTTGAAATGTATGTGGGGCCCACATTGAAAAATATTTATGAACTCTATAATAAAGGGTGTACATAGTTGGAATTGCATGTGGGACCCACATTAATGCATTTTGCATATGTTGAATTGTATGTGGGGCCCACATTGAAAAAAATATTTATGAACTCCATAATGAAAGGTGTACATAGTTGGAATTGCATGTGGGGCCCACATTAATGCATTATGCATATGTACACATGTATATGAGGCCCACCTTAAAAAATATGTATAGGCTTCAAAATGAATGATATGCATAAGTGGACTTACATGTGGGGCCCACATTAATGCATTATGCATATGTTGAAATGTACATGGGGCCCACATTGAAAAAATATTTATGGACTCCATTATGAAGGGTGTACATAGTTGGAATTGCATGTAGGGCCCATATTAGTGCATCATGCATATGTTGAAATGTATGTGGGGCCCACATTGAAAAAATATTTATGATCTCCATAATGAACGGTGTGCATAGCTGGAATTGTGTGTGGGGCCAACATAAATGCATTATGCATATGTTGAAATGTATGTGGGGTCCATCTTGAAAAAATATTTGTGGACCCCATAGTGAAGGATATACATATGTGGACTTAATGTGGGGCTTGTTTATGGTAAGTGCATGGGGGCCCACAATTATGAAATGTATGTTTAGACCTATATGTGGGTCCCACATGTGTTAAATGAATGGTTTGTTGGCCCATACATGAGGCATTCATATATACATAACACATATTTTCATCACATTACCAAATGGTCTTCCAGCTTTGATGGTCTTTCCGGAGATCTATGAAAAATGTTTCAACCAAACAGTCTTCCAGTTTTGATGGTCTTTCCGGAGATCTATGAAAAATGTTTCAACCAAACAGTCTTTGGTTTTCCAATTGAGCTTGATTTGTGTGCATAATTTACATGTAAATTCTGGTGTTTATGCATGATTTTGATGCTGATTTGTGTGAATTCTTACCCCAATTGAACTTGATTTCATGAAATTGTCAAAGGGGACAAGTCTAGGGAAAAATAGCATAAAACCATGCTAAATGAGGTCAAATTGAAGGTGATACAGCCCCGTTAGGAGCAAGGCCCAACCGAAAGGTCAAATGAGGGCTATTCGGCCCTTAAAGCCCATGCAACACTCTTTGGGAGAGCCTAGCCGCAACCTTCCAAGGGAGCCTATTTGGCCCAGCAAGGAGGAGGCCCATTCGCAGCTCAAGAGCAGCCCAAAATAAGCTAGGGGCGGCAACTTCTAAAAGGATCAAAAGAAGCTAAAGGCGCCAAACTTTCTTGATGAGAGAAAGGGGTTGAAGAGAAGACTATAAAAGGAGAAGAGAAAGAGGGGAATAGGGGTCGAATACCTTTTGGGGAGAATTCCTTTTGGGGAGAAGAGAAAGATAGGCGCAAGAGAAGAGAAGAAATGAGAAGATTCAAGAATATTCAAGAGAAGAAGCTGATTTCGAATTTGGAGAAAAAGTCATTGGAAGAGATCAATCTAGGTTGTCTTCTTCCTTGATTTCTGCACAAGTGGTAATCGAATTCAGTTAGGGCTTTCATGTTTATTTTCTCCATTAATTCAATCTTTCTTGTTGTAATTGAATGATGTTTCATGTAATTTCAAATCTGTAATTAGTTCTCTAGGGTTATTCAAATGGATTAGATTCAATTTTGATGTTTCTTGATTATAAATTTAATTGTTAGAACTGTTAGCTGAATTGATCTTAATCTTTGTAATGTCTGAATTGCTTGAGAAAGAATTTAGGCAATCTTAATTCTGTTTGGCCGAACTGTTCTTCTTTCTTTGAGTTTTTAAATTGTTTGAGAAATAGTCTAGAAATTCGGATTTACTAATCAAGAACCGAATTGAGTGCAAGGTTAGAGATAACTTGCACAATTCGGTTGGTCATCATTCAATCTGAAATGATGCCCTAGAATTTCTAGATCTTAATGCATACATGAGGATTAGATTCTTGCTAGAGATAGAAAAATCATCACTCATGCATAGAATGAACATGCGCTTGAGAGAGGCTGTTCATTGTCTTGGGGTTTCACCAAATCAAGGTTGAATCCTAATCTAATCGAATGACCTAGAGATCTAATTATAGAATCAATTTTGTGCATAGTTAGATTGTCTTCTCAATTTACTTGCAAGGTATTTGATCCAATTATTTAGAAATAATTTTGTAGTTAGGATTTCAGATTTGTATTAGATTTACATTTTGGTTAATCAGATAAAAGTAGATTGATATACTACTAGTAGTTGCTGCATAAGTCCTCGTGAGAAACGACACTCTATTCATCACTCTATTACTTGTGTGATTAATACACTTGCTAGTGTAGCAAATACACATCAGCGGCCTTAACTTTTAACCTAGCTTCATGTTTTTAAAAGCTAGTATTTTTTAATAATGAATTAATAAAACTTTTCACATTGTCTGCTTATTTTTTTCATTGATTCACATTTTAGGAGGTCTATTTATCAATCGTGTTAAAGATTTAACCAATGTCAAATATGTCAACTGTAACATTTCATTTTATCACTGATTTAAATCTTTTATTTTATAATTCTTTTTTTTTTGTTTAGTATAGTATTTGTCCACTTACATTGCCTAAAAAAGGATTCTTTTTTGTATCCAAGTGGAGGGGCGGCAATTTAATTAATTAAATTCAAAGGAAAAATTAAAAAAAAAAGGAGAGGATTTAACCCGCCTTGCCCCATAGCCCAAACATACATAGTTCTCCCATAAATATAGAAAATTTTCAGTGATAGTTGATAATTATTCTAACCCGAGACTAATCTCACGTAGATGTGCTTATCATCATCATCCATTCAATTAGCTGACGATACATACATTCTGGCTTGTGTGAATGTTTGATGTCATATAATAATGCAATGTCGGGCCATCCAGGGGCGGAGTTAGGATTTTCTTTTAAGGGGACCAAAATGTAATAAACATAGATAGAAGGGCCATAAGTTAGTAAATATAGGTAAGGGGATGAAAATATAGGTAAAGTTAAAATGGGTATTGTAGGGATTTTAAAGGCATAGGGGTGGCCCCCTCTACCACCCCCTGGCTCTACCCCTAGGGCCAGCAAAATACATTCTAACACCCTTCAAACATGATTTGACAATGCATCTCACCATGGCACTGGGGCCTACCATGTGATTTTAGATCATATTGGGAGGGGTGGTGGGACACATTTTGTTGGTAGGAGATCCCGAACCATCAATTGGGGAATCGGATCATCTGTCAACAAAATACATTGCAACACCCTATCGACATGATCTGACACCGTACATCTCATACATAGCACATCCCATTTTTATGATGGGTTCCAGTCTCATGATAAGATGTGTGGTATAAGATCATGCTGGGGGAGTGTTGAAATGTGTTTTGTTGGTAGGCAATTTGGGCTTAAGGTCCAAATTCGAAGTCAAGCCCAATATTCTAAATTCGAGCCCCAACCCACACTATAATTT
The DNA here is from genome assembly GCF_000365185.1 of Nelumbo nucifera. The sequence goes on from NW_010729255.1 coordinate 600,041, forward strand.
GATTCATTCGGGTTGGTCAATATATATATATATATATATATATATATATATATATAATTGGGTTGGGCTTTGTCAGGTTTGGACTACCTAAGGGCTTGGCCTAAGCTTAACCCAAAAAATAAAAAACCTGAATTTTTTGGACCCAAACCCAACCCAAGAACAAAAAATCCAAACCCAATAAGTGTAAAATTTCGATATGGGCCTGATCGGGCTCGAGCTTTGCACCCCTAACCTTGTCTAGGCTTCTATTTTGGGATTAAGGGTTTGAGCGAGTTTGATACCTTTCTAAGATATTTGAGTTTATTTTGTCTTTTTTATCTAAAGGGTTATGTGCCTAGGTTACAGAGTCGATCGACTGCCAACAAAAATTCTTCCACCATGTTATGTTTTAATTTCATCTTCATCCCCAAATCACATGCATGGTGGTCTCTCTTTTATGAAAGGTCCTTTCATAGTAGTTCCACACATGATGTACGCCACTGATAATGTTGGAAGGGATTGTTGTTGATAAGGAGTCCGGATCATCTGCTAACAAAATATGTTCAAACTTTTATGGTAGGTCTGATACCGCACAATTCACACCTGGCGGGTACCATTTTTATGGTAGGTCTGAGTCTTATAAGGAGATGTGCGGTGTTAAATTAAGTTGGTAGAGGGTTGAAACATGTTTTATTGACAGGTCTCAACTCGTTGACAAGGCGGTCTTGATTATCAATGCTAGAGTTCATATCTATCCATACATGGGCTTGAATATGTTATTCATGACCTATTCCAACATCTTTACCCACAAAACATTATTTCCGTTATTCATGGGAGATATTCCCAATACATGATTGTGGGGCTCTGTGGGTAGGGATGCGAGAACAATTTCTGATCCAGAGTGCAATACACTCTCTCAATGCTATCCCAACTAGTAATTATAGGCGCACATTATGGAGATTAGCTTCAGTCGATGCAAGGCCCGTTCGAACACCATTCGGACAGTCTTTACAGCCTTGTATCGTAAACATCTCCGCACTTGTGTACTTTATTTCATGGGGATATATTCCCAATGTAAAGCTATAATAGGTGTTTGAACGGGTTTTGCACTGACTGAATCCGGTTTCCACATCATGAACATCTCCCTGCAGCAATGGTATGATGGGTTATGGTTTGGAGAGTTTGTAGTAGATGTTCCCAAATTACTACTCTATTCCTTCTCCTAATCGAATGACCAAAATCATTTGATCCAATTTAATCAATCGTATGCGGGTAGTCGGGTACTACAGTTCAACTTCTTTCACTGACAAAGTAGACCTAGCAATTGGGTTGGGTGGGTCAGGTCAGGTTGAATTATCAAATGTTAGACCCTAACCCTAAATATTCGGGTTAGGGTTGACCCTTGAGTCAATTTGGGTCATCCCAAAAAATAACTGAAATTTAAAAAATAAAGAAAAACTACATGAAAAATGCCACAATTAAAGGAATTAACCTTAAAATTCCAAATATAAAATAAAAAAATTGAACATTTTACAATTTAAATAGTAAACAATAAAGAGTAAGACTAAGTAGAAAAACATTAATAAATGGAAACTTCTAACAATGCATAAATAGTCTCAATTAGACTTGGCAATCGGATCAGCAGGTTGATCCATGACCCAACCCAGTTTTTTTTCCGGATTGGGTCGGGTAAGGTCATTCTCACATTTAGATAGCTAAATATGAGACCCTAACCCTGTTTTTTCGGGTTGAATTGGTTCCGTTCGCGGCTCGGATAAACTTTTTACAGGTCCAGGTGACAAGAATTCGGTAGTAGGAGAACCCGCGTACAATTAGCAGACTAGCAGTAGTGGGTGTACCCCAAATATTTCGAAAAAACACTCGTGGCGGAAGGACGAAAAGCGAGAGCTTAGAAAAGGTAGAAGAGGAGAGTGAGAACTTCGGGGAGTTTCAAATTTTCGTTTTCGTTAGGTTCCAGATTTTGTTCTGCAATGGACGTTCTGAAGGATCAGATCACTTCCCTTCTTGATCACGGCCTCCATGACTCTGCTCAAATGCTCGTAATCTCTCTCTCTCTCTCTCCGTGTTGTTTCAGAGCTTTTTATTAATTTCACTAAATCAGGTGACTGCATTGAGCTTGTTTTTCTTGTTCTTATGATTTTATTCATACTCTGAGTTCGAGTAGGTTGAACCATTTTGTTAATTAAAAAACTTGAGCTTCTTTTCTTCTGTTTTTCTTCCTTTTTTTTTTTTTATTCAGACTGTTAATTCACGTAGATTGAGTCATTTTGTTAATTCAAGAAATCGTCTTGGACAGGGTTGCTTCCTCGTTTCTTCGTCGGCTATAAATGCTGAAACAAGTCCACATGTTAAGGCTGAAAACTTGGTAAGATTTTTTGCCTTTCTAGTACAGTTAGTTAGATGGGATTAATTTTCGCCAAATTGCAGTGATTACTTATCGGTCAATATAGATGGCCTCATTTGGGGATTTTTGCTTGCTATGGCTCGTATACTGTTTTCCGTTTGTCGTAGGCTTTGGGGTTGGGAATTGATGGTGATTGTTGCTGCAGGTGCTTCTTGGCGATTCCTTGTATGGCGAAAAAGAATATAGGAGAGCAATTGTAAGTCTTTATTAGGTTAATGAACCTAATTAAATAGCTCTGCCTGGGTAAAACTTTTGATAAATGTGTTATAAGTGTGATGCTGGAGTAGGTGTTCTGTGAAATGCTTTTTAGATGGTTGCCTTGCAATAATGCAAAAACATGGCCTTGAGAATTGGGGTTTTATATGTGTAAGTACTGTGGCAAGGCTAGGTGTGGTGGTCTCCTTGAAGGATGAAGAAAGGTCGAGGGGTATTGGGTAGCAGAGGTTAACGGAGTTGTTAGAGTTGATAGAATTCTGCCCCCATTACACTTTATTCCCATTTTTATAAGGGGAGACTCCGAGGCCCTAAAAAGGAGGGGGTTTGGTTCTTACTTGGAAGGGGGATCCTTGATTCGATGTTGGTTGCCAGGGGATCCTTGACACATGCGCTACTCCCCCTTACGGGTCTCCCATATTGACATGGCGCAGATGATGTCAGAACTAGTTTGACGTGTTCGCTTAATTGCTTTGTCAATTGCTGGATGTCTCATTATGAGTAACTTTGGCTTGTTGCGAATGCACAATGGTTCTTAACTCCATCGTAGGATTGTGATGGCTTTGAGCTCAATGCAAGCCTGTGATGAGTTATGGGTTCATCACAGGCCCCCGGTGTCTTGTTGTCGCCATAGGTGTTTCTGTGGTTTTGGTTTGATACCTTCACCGCGATCACAGACATGGGGAACCACATGTACTTACAATATGATCATGTGGAATGGAAATACTACAATTGTTTTATATGTTTAAGTCCATAAGTTCATCATCTATATGGAGCCACTGTGTAATCAGTTCATTTATTGGGATCGTAAAATTGACTAATATAATATTTTATGAATATTCCCCAGATGAATCTGTTGTATAGGGATTTAGGCTTTAATGCAATAAAAGATTAAAAGCAAATCATTTCATACAAGGTTGTTCCTGACACCCCATTTGTTGTTTTATGGTGGCTCAAAAGGGGGTGGGGGGGTGGGTCTCATCTTATACTCTTGTTTGGTTCCTACTTATCATCAGGGTAGGAAAAACTCTGTTGTATTTAATGCTTTGAAGCATGAATTGTTTGTTGTTTTCTTTCCAATCCCAATCAAGGTTGGCATTTGTTGAGGTGGGACACGGTTTATTGAGCCATTGGGATGGCAGTTCAATTTTGGTGACTTGAAATGAAACCTTTTCACCATCTTATTTCTTCTTAGATTTTAAAATTTTATGCTGGGCCCTCTTTGAATTTTGAAATGTGTATCATCCATGGAATTAGCTAACATTAAAAAACTATTCAAATGAACTATTGATTTTGTTAGCTGAAGCTCTAGCTTTGATTAATTTAATGAAATCAAGTCTAGGGGCCTATGGAACTGTCATGCATCTAATTGATGATCACCTAGGAATGGGAATCCCCTATTTCAACCATCTGTGAAAGCCTATTTTACATGTGAGATTTATATGATTAATATTTAGTATTCTTTTTTACATCTAAAATCTTATTGTATCGGGTGTTTCTCACTTACGCATGAATGTGCATATTGTGTGTTTTTTCACATGCACTCTATTTTTTATTTTTTCTTTTCAAAATTCCGCAGGGGGTCAGTTTAGGCTTGCCTACCCCTTAAATATTTCAAAACCTTGAACACCAAGTATTTAACATGTTGGGGTGCATCAGGAATGTTATGATGCTCCTGATGTTATGATTCACCCTGATACACTACGAAAATTTGATCCTTGTGTAAAACAAATAGTGCTAATCTTCTTGTAGCTTATGTTCAATTATGCATCCTGTTTGTTTCTTAAGACATTTAACAAGGTTATCATGCTAATTCTCATATTCATTTTTTCTGGTAGTACATGTATAAGCAAGCTTTGCAGCTTTGCAAGATCATTCCAAAACAAAATACAATGGCTTCTAGGAGTTCATTATCTACATCAAATAGGTCATCTTCTCCAAATTCGATGAATATTTCGGCAATTAATGAAAATGAGGTAGTTTTCATTATTTTTCCTTCAGAATTCCCCTTGTCAAACGTACATGTGACTTAAATGTTTCCTATGATTTTTTATTAATGCAAACGAGGTAGTTTTCATTAATTTTCCTTCAGAATTCCCCTTGTCAAACATACATATGGCTTAAATGTTTCTTATGATTTATTTATTAATGCAAATGGGGGTAATTTTCATTATTTTTCCTTCAAGATTCCCCTTGTCAAACATACATGTGGCTTAATATTTCCTATGGTTTTTATTAATGCTTTAGTGTTACTATGTTCCATTAATTACTTGCATTTTCATGGCAGGTGAAATTCAAAATTACTCTTTGCCATTGTGCATTAAGTGAGAATCGTGCTGCTCTTGTTGAGGTTTCTCTCTTTTTTTCCCTTTTGTTGATTTGTTAGTTATATACACTTGATCTGATTTAATATGTTTGAAGTGTACACATTTAGACTTTTTTTGCTGTTCATGGGTAGTGTAGCTTTGTGTGCTTGGTCTCGGGCTTTTGTAAATAAGCCCTTTTTGAGCTAGAGCTCACTAATATTATATATATTTAAAATATATATTATCATTTACTAATATATTATTGTTGGTATTATATAATCATATTACATATTGGTAATACATAATAAAAATATATTAGTAATACATAATACAATTTGCTTGTTCCTATTTTAGATCAGGCTTTGGCTTTATATAAGGGCTGGGCTTGGGCTTGGATATTTTCTATTGATAAATGGCAAAACCCAGCCCGACCTGATAGGGATGCAACTTGGGTGAGCCCAACTTGAGTCCGAACCAACCCAACCTGAAATTTTACATAGTTTGGGCTTGGAGCCAAGAATTTGCACTTTTTTATTTTTCGGGTTGGGCTTGGACCTAGCCCTTAGGTTCTGGCCCAACTTTGTTCCAACCCGAGCCTGACCCGACTATACACATTCATGCATACTTATATAGATTAAGGTTTGAAATTTTCCCTTATAGGGGGTGTTTCGGGGTTTAACCTAGTTCAAGGGGTAGACATGCCTTAAACTGATCCCTTTGAACTAGGTTTTAAAAAAAAACTAAAAAAAAAGAGGAAAAATCAGCTTTGATACAGGCTGATACGCGGTACGCCCCTACCGGTGTATCGGTCGTATCGATATTTTGAACCTTGATATAGATATGTATTTACGTATATACACACACACACACACTTATATGTATTCATATTTGCATAAATGCATATATACATGTATAATTTTAGAGCAGGTTAATTACCAACCCAACCTGGCCCAAGCCCAAGCCCAAGCCCAACCCGAGTGCATCAAATTACAATGGTGGCTAGGTTTGGGTTGGGAAGAGTAGGCTTGACCTTGGGCTTGGTTAGGGCTTGGGCCTTAGGCTACCAAATCTTAGGGTTGGGCTTGGGTTGATCATAAACCTGGCCCAACTTGCACCCCTATGACCTGGCCTGTGAACAGGTCTATACACATCATTATTTGGAAGAAAAAAGTCCCAAGGAATGAAATGATTGATTTAAAGGTTGTGAAAAGATGTTAGATATCAACATGAAAGAGAAAAGGAGAGGAGAGAAGAAGAAGTTGGCGGCAAATAGGGTTTAGAGAGAAGATTGTTGAATGTTTTCTCTCTTCCCTAATCCTTTTCATTAAAACATAATATACAAGTTTTGATATTTATAGAGAGGCCCTTAATTGGGCGTTTAACTTCATTAAGCATAACATAAAAAAGGTCCATTAACAACATAAACAAAAACATAAACAAATAAAAGCATCGTATGGGCCATTTGGCCCATTCTCTCGACACTCCCCCTCAAGTTGTGCATAAATGTCAATCATGCCCAGCTTGCCATTGTCATTTTGTAGTTTGGCCTTGGAGATTCCCTTGATAAGAATGTCAGCTAAATGTTCTTCAAATGTAATGAATGGTAGGCAAACTTCTCCAGAAGCCACTCTTTCTCTGATAAAATGCCTGTCGACTTCAATGTGTTTAGTCATATCATGTTGCACTGGATTGTGAGCAATGTTGATGGAGGCCTAATTATCACAATATAGCATCAATGACTTATCATACTCAACACCTAGTTCTTCCATCAAGGATTGAAGCCAAAGTAACTCAGAAACTCCATGAGCCATAGTTCTGTACTTGGCCTCATTTGAAGATCTGACAACAACTGATTGTTTCTTGCTTCTCCAAGAAACAATATTACCTGCCACCATGCTATAGTATCCAGAAGTCAACCTCCTATCATCAATGTTTCCCACCTAGTCAGCATCTGTGTAAGCCTCCAGTTTCATATGAATATGCTTAGCAAAAACAATTCCCTTCCTAGGAGTACTTTTCAAATAACATAAAATTTGTTTTGCTACTGCCATATGAGTGTCCTTGGGAGCATGCATGAGTTGGCTAGTGCAACTGACAACATATGCAATGTCAAGCCAAGTCATGCAAAGATATAATAGTTTCCCAAGTAACCTTTGAAACACTCCCTTATTCTTCAACAGTTCTCCATCAGAGGTAGAAAGTTTGTGACTCATATTAGTAGGAGTAGCCACCGGTCTTGCACTCATCTTGCCTGTTTCAGTGAGCAAGTCTAGCACATACTTTCGTTGAGAGATAAAAATTCCATCCTTAGACCGAGCCACTTCTATGCCAAGGAAATAGCTCAACTCCCCCAGATCTTTGATCTCAAACTCTGTATGAAGGAAAGATTTAAGATCATCAATCCCTGTCACATCAGTACTAGTCACTACTATATCATCAACATAGACTATAAAATATACCACCAATGAATCTCTCCTCTTCACAAAGAGGGTATGATCGGACTGGGTCTATATGTAACCAAAGTTAACAAGGGCAACCCTAAACCTTTCAAACCATGCCCTAGTTGACCGTTTAAGTCCATAGAGAGACTTCTCCAGCTTGCACACTTTTTTCCTCCATATCTGTGCCATACATCCCTAGTGGGAGAGACATATAGACCTCCTCATGTAATTTTTCATTCAAGAATGCATTTTTCACATCAAACTGATAGATTGGCCAATCTAAATGAGTAGCCAAAGATAGTAGAACTCACACAGATGTCATTTTTGCAACAGGAGCAAAGGTATCCAGATAGTCAATCCCATAGGTTTTTGTATAGCCTTTTGCAACCAACCTAGCTTTGTAGCTCTCAATGGAGACATCAACATGGTATTTAATGGTGTAAACCCACTTATACCCCACTGGCTCCTTCCCTTCAGGCAAATCAACCACTTCCCATGTGTCATTCTTATGCAGAGCATCTATTTCAGTTCTCATAACATCTCTCCATTCTGGAAAAGTAAGAGCTTCTGATACAGACCTGGGTATAGGGTTAGAAGCAATTAAAGAAAGAAAGGCATAATATGAAGGAGAAAGAAGACCATAGGAAAGATGTTTGGAAATTCTATGTGCAGTGCACTTCCGTTTACCTTTCCTGATAGCAATAGAGACATCAAGATCTGGGAATGGTGGCTGCAAAGGGATAGTATTAGTACCTGTTGTCTCTTCAGTAACTGGAAGTGTAGGAGGCTCATGTGGTGTAGAGGAAACAATGCTCACTTCTGGTTCTTTGCTGCTGGTACCACCTGGGATTAAAGAGGGGACGAGGAGGTAATGGAAGAGGAATATGAATATTGAAAGGAACATGAGATGATTGTTCCTCGCTTGACTCATTAAGAATAGAAGAAGGCTCAATAGGGACAAGAAGGGGGAGTGAAAATAACTGTGACAAATTCTTCCCCTTTGAATAATGCTTCCCCAGAGAAGAATCATAGAAAGGAGTGGACTCATCAAAGGTAACATCCATTGAAACATAACGAGTTCTAGTGTTTGGATCAAAACAACAATAACCCTTCTGTGTGGAGGCATAACCAAGGAATATGCACTTGTGAGCCTTTGGTTCAAATTTATGTTTCTGGGCACTTGGGATGTGTACATAATAACTACAACCAAAGACACGAAGGGGAATAGGGAAAAGTTCTTTACCCGGATGAAGGAGGCTAAATGGAGACTTAAAACACAACACCTTGGATGGCATATGGTTAATTAGGTAGGCTGCAGTGAGAACAACATCCCTCCCAAAATCTTGTAGGAACATGTGAGGCAACCGGGATACTTCTTGCAACTTCAACTATGTGACGATTCTTCCTTTTAGCAATTCCATTTTGTTCTAGAGTACGAGCACAGGAACTTTGGGGAATAACCCCAAAATCAGTGAGATAAGAGGTTTGGTTTTTCTCAAAGTATTCCTTTGCATTGTTAGATCTGAATATTTTGATTCTAATACCAAATGGGTAAGAACAAATTCATGGAACTGCCTCACAAGTTTGGGGAATTCATCTCGGGATCTCATAAAAAATAACCAAGTATATTGTGAGAAATCGTCAATGAACAAGATAAAATATCTATAGCTTCCCATAGAGGGTAGGTGGTATGGCCCCCACACATCAGAGTGCACAATATGGAATGAAGAAGATGATCTTTTATTACTCAAAGGATAACTGTTTCTACAATGTTTTGATAACTCACAGGACTCACAATGAAGACTGGACAAAGTTAATTTCCTTAAATAGTTTTGGGAATAGATGACTCAAAGCAAAAAAAGATAAATGACCCAAATGAAAATGACATAACATGACACGACTAAAGGACTTTGAAGAGATAGATCCAAAAGCAGCTTTCCCAGGTTGCCCTTGGCCTTGTCTAGGAGTATCCAACAGGTATATTCCATTCGCCTCATGGCCACTCTCAATCACTTTCTGAGACTTTAGGTCTTGAAAAACACAATAATAAGAATGTTACACTGCAGTTTAAGGATTTAGTTAGGCTACTCACAGACAATAAATTAGTATTAAGTTTAGGGACATGAAGAACATATAGAAGAGGAAGGGAGTCTGTAGCCTTGATGGTTCCCTTGCCAGAGATAGGAGCAAGTGAGCCATTAGCTAGGGTAATCTTATCACGACCAGGAATCAAATCATAAGAAATAAATAAAGTGGAAATGCTGGTCATATGATCAGAAACACTAGAATCAATAATCCAAGGGATCCTACGATTACTTGAGATGGTTGCATGATTGGTAGTAGCACGTATACCTGAATGTGCAAATACAGAAGTAGTTGAATTGCCCAGAGGGTTGGAGGAGGAGGCTGCACTCTCTAGGTGATTGATCATCCTCCCATACTACTCATATTCTGCCTTCATAACTGCTAACTATTCACTAGCAGTCCTCTCATCAGTTAAGCACCTGTCATTATCTGAAACAGTGGCTATGTTGGCACTTTTTGCCTTCACATTATCAACTTTCTTTTGGAAATGAGGTGAAAGGAGTTTTGGATGCAATTTCCAACATTTATCTTTTGTATGTTTTGGTTTTTTGCAGTACTTACACACAACTTCCCTTTTTCCTGAATCACTTGAACTGCCTGTAGTCACCTTCGGTTTCAGCTCCATATTGGCAAAATGATCACTTGGGATTGTCCCTTGAACTTGGACCAGCCTCCTGTTCTCTTCACTACTCACCATGGAATAGGCCTGAGACAATGATACATTATCCTTGCCTAAGATATTCTGTCTGATGATGTCAAACTCGGGATTCAACCCCATCAAGAATTCAAATACCCTGTTTCTTTCAACTAATTTCCTGTAAGTTTCAACATCATTAGTACTTTCCCAGACAACAATTTCCATTAGGTCTATCTCTTTCCACAGAGATTTCAGCATTGAGAAGTAAACGGCTAAAGGTCACTCCCTTGCCTTAAATTATTCACATCACTCCTTAACTTATATGCCCTAGTCACATTTAATTTTTGTGAATAAGTTTCAGCCACACTATCCCATATTTCCTTGGTTGAATTCATCCATAAATAATGTTGACTAATTTGTAGTTGCATTGAGTTCACTAACCATCCAATGACGGTATAATTCTCTTGCATCCATTTTTCATAAAATGGGTCATCTTCCGAAGGAGCTTTCTTGCTCCCAGAGATATACCCCTACTTGCTTCTGTTGCAAACATGAATTTTTACTAACTATGACCATGCTAGATAGTTGGTTCCATCTAGCTTGACTGTGGTCATAGCTAATAGAGAGTCAACAGGAGCTCCCGAAACCATTTTTCTTAACTTATATGCCTTGGCCACATTCAATTTTTGTGAATAAGTTTCAACCACACAATCCCATATTTCCTTGGCTGAATTCATCCATAAATAATGTTGACTGATTTGTGGTTGCATYGAGTTCACTAACCATCCAATGACGGTATAATTCTCTTGCATCCATTTTTCATAAGATGGGTCATCTTTCGGAGGAGCTTTCTTGCTTTCGGGGATATACCCCCATTTGCCTCTATTGCAAACATGAATTTTTACTAGCTGTGACCATGCTAGATAGTTAGGGGTGCAAGTCGGGCGGGTTGGGCCGGGTTTATGGTCAACCCAGGCCCGACCTTAAATTTTGGGTTTAAGGCCCGAGCTCGAGGTCAAGCCTGACTTTCCCAACCCAAGCCCAACCCGCCCTGTAATTTGATGCACTCGGGTTGGGCTCAGGCCTGGGCCGGGCTCGGGTTGGTTAATGAACCCACTCTAAAATTATACAGATATGAATGTATTTATGCAAATATATATACATATATTTATGGATGTATGTAAACATTTATGCATAATATCTATACAAATGTTATATATACAAATATGTATGCATAATCATATATATGTAAATATGTATGCAACATTTACATATATCTACATATATGTATAAATGTATATAATTGGGCCGGGCTCGGACTACCTAAGGGCTAGGCCCGAGCCTGGCCTAAAAAAATAAAAAGGCCTAACTTCTTGAGCCTGAGCCCAGCCTGGGGATTGAAAATCCAAGCCCGACCAATGTAAAATTCTGGGTTGGGCCAGTTCGGGCTCGGGCTGGGCCGACCCAAGTTGCACTCCTATAGATAGTTGGTTCCATCCTACTTGACTATGGTCATAGCCAATAGAGAGTCAACAGGAGCTCTTGGAACCATTTTTCATAACTATATGCCTGGGCCACATTCAGTTTTTGGGAATAAGTTTCAGCCACACTATCTCATATTTCCTTGGCTGAATTCATCTATAAATAATGTTGACTGATTTGTGGTTGCATTGAGTTCACTAACCATCCAATGACGGTATAATTCTCTTGCATCCATTTTTCATAAGATGGGTCATCTTCCAGAGGAGCTTTCTTGCTCCCGGAGATATACCCCCACTTGCCTTTGCTGCAAACATGAATTTTTACTGAGTATGGCCATGCTAGATAGTTGGTTCCATCCAGCTCGATTGTGGTCACAGCCAACAGAGAGTCAACAGGAGCTCTTGGAACCTGTCCGGATTCAGCCCCACACTTGTTTTCAACTCCCGAGATATCCATTTTCCTCAAACAACTCCAACAGAACTTCAAACAGGTTCAAATGATAAGCAAGGAAGATAGGATAAAATAGACACCAAGTACCAACCTCTATGAAGTCAAATCTACCAGCTGCGTCTCACCCGGAACTCGGGATAAATCAGAAAACAGCAGCCACTCCCTGTAGGCTTTACAGAACACCACAAGACTTGAATCGATCTTCAAGAAAAAGAGAAAGGACCCCTTCAATCACTAAGCGCCAAGGTGAAGCTCCTTGTGGGGCCTGCAAACAGAATTCTTCAGTTGATAAGGGTTTTGGGCAAAAAATTTCAGGGACTGTTAGAATGATGACCAAGACGGCTTTCTTTTCTCCAAAAATCCACTAACAACTAGGCTGAAATTTTTTTTCACTAATTCGATTCAGTCTCCATACACTGTGTATGGGAAAAAAGAGAGAAAAAAAGAAAAAGAGAGCCCACTCTAATACCAAGAAGAAAAACAGTCCTAAGGAATGAAAGGACTGATTTAAAGGTTGTGAAAAGATGTTAGATATCAGCAGAAAAGAGAAAAGGAGAGGAGAGAAGAAGTTGGCGGCAAATAGGGTTTAGAGAGAAGACTGTCGAATGTTTTCTCTCTTCCCTAATCCTTTTCATTAAAACCTAATTTACAAGTTTTGGTATTTACAGAGAAGCCCTTAATTGGGTGATTAACTTAATTAAGCATAACATAAAAAGGCCCATTAACAACATAAACAAAAACATAAACAAATAAAAGCATCCTATGGGCCATTCTGCCCATTCTCTCCACATAGAACTATGTTCATCAGTGGTTATCAAACTTTAATGTGAAGGTTTCTAATTGAGCTTCTTAATTTATATCTATTCCTGGCTTTATAACAAATATTTCGTTAAAATAAATTTCTAAGTGATAGTGTACATATGTGGAGAAATGGGAATGTAAGTAGTTGATTTAGGCCAGATTGGTTATTTCCATTTTTTTTTGCCAAATTACTCTTTGCTCTTTGCAATTATTATTAATGTTATGGGCCCGAGCGTAGGATCTCGTGACGGGTCGGTCCACGGGGAGAACCTCTTGCTTTCCCTTGCGCCTTCCCTTGCGTGCAGACCCTATTGTGGAAAACCGAATGGGTGATTTGTCCAAGAGACCACCCGAACTCTTTGAATGGGTGATTTGTCCAAGAGACCACCCGAACTCTCCTCACTCTTCTCTTGACTGGAAAACTGAATCCCTTTATTTCAACTCATAGCTCCTTAAGTAGGAGATTACAAAAGGGGGTTCCTTGTTGGATTTGGCTAGGCTAGGGTAATCCAACTTAAACTCAAACTCCTAATTACCTACTCGTAAAGGTAACACAACTCTTACTTAAGATAAGATGAGATAAGGATAAGGAATGGTGAAGCTGGCGGCGAGTTGGTGAGCAGAGCTGATGTGGTAAGATAAGTGTGGACCCACCTTGATGAGCTGTCATGTGGGCCCCGCCCTACTGTTGCTGCCGGGTGGTGCGCGCGTCTCGCAGTGTTGCTGCCGTGCGGTGCGTGCTGCTGTCTAGTGCTGCTGCTGTGTGGTGTGTGCTGCGCGCTGTCGGGTGGTGCGTGCTGCACGCTGCCGGGCGGTGCGTGCTGCGTGCTGCTGGGCGGTGCGTGCTGCGTGCTGCCAGGAGGTGCGTGCTGCGTGCTGCGCGC
>NW_010729255.1:630879-664940 GCF_000365185.1 Nelumbo nucifera
TCCCATGGACCGGTCTGAGCCAGGAGAGTGCCCCGGCCATTGGACTTGAGGTCATGATCCAGTGCTATTGACTTTGGTGGAGCCATCCCATCGGGCAACTCCTAGCCTCTAAGCGCATAAAGGCTTGTCCTGGCCTACCTTGGCCTAGACGCCGCACGGGTTTCTTCCGCTGTAGAACTACCCCCGTGACAATGTGGCATTAATTTGTGCCACATGGCACAGTGTGGGTCATATGACTTTTTCTTCTTCAAAGAAAAAAATTTCAACAAATAACTGTTGACAACTTCACATGTGGAAGTTATCATGTCACATGTGGTAAAGAAACATGTTGTTACGAAACACTTATTTATGCTTTTACTCTGAAAAGGTTGTTTTGAAAACACTTTTACCAAACTGCAAAAGCACATAGTAAAAACACAAAAAATATGCTTCATGCTTTTATAATTTGAAAAACACAAAAGCAAAAGCCTATCCAAACACAACCTTCATCTGTGTATGTGTATTGGTGTAAGCTTGGATCTGAAGCATCAATTAAAGCAAACCCCACAAAAACGGTGACCTAAATGGATCCAAATGATAACATGCCTACACAATTTAGTTAGAATATAGAATAAGATGCATTTTGAATTAAAGTTGGGTAGTTCTTGTTCTTGTTGATGTTTGTGTGGTGACATCTTATCACCCTCCCAGATTGTACTCTTTTTCCTTTTAATGAATTTTTATTTTACTTTTCAAAAAACAAAGATGCATTTTGAAATAAGTTGACTTGTGGAAATATAGAACAGGGAAAAAAATTTCTTAGCTAAGCTTATATTAATCCATAATTGGGATGTAGATAAAGAAATACATGTGAAGTATGCTGAACTAAGAGGGTGTTTTGCAAGTTTTCCTGTGGGATCTTTTGGCTTTTCAAAGCTCGGAAGACCAATATTTGGTCTTTTACTGTTTGGCAATTAAAAGATGGAAAGGTGAGTGCCTAGGAAGAGTGAAATAGCCGAAAATTGGGAAGCTTCAAATAAAGATTTTGGTCCTTCCGTGCTTAAATTTAGCCTTCTAATTTGTTTCTAACAGCCTGATAGACCAAGAATACAAACAGTCTTGATCTTCAAAGACAAGACCCCCAAAATTTCAGTAGTACGTCTTTTGGTCTGCTGGGTTGCTGAAAAGTCTAATTTGAAAGACTTGCCAAACAGTCTCTAAATCTTTTGTCTGAATATAAGTCTTGGCATGTGTCTTACATCTAAATTTGAAATTGACTCTAACATGGCCAACTTTTGAAAAATGGAATTCTTGTTAAATATGTTAGGTTTCTTTAGTTTCAACTATCAAGTATAAGCTTGTATTGTTTGATATTACAGATGGAGGGTATTCCAAGTAAAGCACGAACTTTGCGGATGAATCTAACAATGGGGAAGCTTTACCGCATTAGTAAACAAAATCGTCCTTCTATTGCTTGTTACAAAGATTGTTTAAGGTCTGTCAAGTTGCATTGCTTAGTGCTACCTTCTCTTAGTTTTAATTAAAATCATAAAATTTTTAAGATTTTTTTTTTCTGTTTAAAGCCATTTTGTGTGCTATGTTTGTTTTATTTCCTCTATTCTAAAGCAATCATAATCCAAAAATCTGTGGTATCAGTCCATACAAATCAGAATAGCGATAAAATTAAGGAAAAATAGCAATAAAACTACTGACGGGTACTATTCATCTGTTCAGAGAACCAAATATAACGGCATAGGCTCCTCCCTAAAACCCAAAAATTTTGAGTTATAACCAAACCATTGTTAAATACTTGGATTGCTAAAGTCTAACCAGAACATTAAAAGCAACAACTTTTTAGGGTTCTGATCCTCACATTAAGAAAAACTAGAAAACTAAAACACCTAATATGTACTGGCATTTATTCAAAAGATTCTACCGACCTGTTCTACAGTCCCTCTAAGTCCTTTAGTCAAAGACCAAAGTTTGAGTTGTTGACAAAAATTTGACTATATATTACCCCTACTGTTGGATCTGTAGATGAAATCTCAGGTTGGTCAAGCTGTCAGATTTGAAAGATACAATCTCTCTTTCAGCTCAATGCATATGTAGACTGAATGACATCAGTCTCTGAATAAAAAATGAACTCCAAATATTTTTCTTTCAATTACAGAATTACTTGATATCAATTGTGTGCCTTTGTAGGAGACAATTTTAAATGTGACAGGAAAATATTCCTTTCTGGAGAGAGAGGATATCAGTAAAGGTATTTAATTGTAGAATATAATGTTAATTAAATCTAAGTAAAATTTAATTCTCCTCATTGTAAACTTTGTCAGCGTGATCACTTGTTAGCACCTCTCTTATTCGTGATGCCTATTGCCTGTGTGGCTTTGTTTAATTTCTACTCTTGACATGGTATCACTCTTAGGGGCTATTATATAATGGTGTATGAGATCCACATCTAGTGAGTTTGTTCTGACCACAACTTGCACTCCAGGAATAAACAAAAAAATGAAGAAAAGTAAGGCATGTTGCTACCGATGCAGCAGACATGACACTAGAAACTGAGGAAGAACTTAAAAACATCAAATGGAAGCTATGGTTTTGTTCTTGAATATCTTTCTTTGTCTTTCTTTGCCATGTTGTTTCTGTTTTAGCTGTGACCAGAATTTTAAATGCATTGAAGAATGTACTTTTGCATCTGCTATGTTGATTATTCAAATGCTCAAAGAATAATGTTTTTTCATTGCCTCAATTTCCTTCAAGAGGGGAGTTACATGATTATTATGTATGTTCTCTTACAGTCTTACATTACATAACTTGTGTAGTTGACCCTCTATTTATGGGAAAACTGAAAAAGGAATCCTCATACAAGAGGAAACTCTATATCAAGAAGTTTACAGAGAGGAAACCTTAAAATTCAGGTTTAATTTCTCAGACTAGGAAAAAAGCTTTCCTTTTTAACATAGTGTATATACAAGATATGGTATCTATGAATACATGTATAAATGGATATTAATCATCTATGACATACACACACATGTATTGATATTTTCTTATACAGAATCTGTTCTAGACCATCAACAGTGCCCATAAGAAGTAATTTGTTGCAAGTTGAAGGGGTTAGAAGGGCTAGGGGAAGTCCAAAAAAGGGCATGAGTAGAAGTAGTGAAATGATTTAAATGCAAAAGTAAAGTAGTGAACTGTATTGATATGTGACAGAAGACTTTATGTATATACACCTATAGTCATTTATGCCATGGGCCTGTACAATGGGAAGGTAATGTGCAGTAGAAAAAATAGGCATCATTTTCTAGTTATGAAGAACAAATGAAAATAAGTAATGAGGGTTAAGTACGCCTGTGAAGT
This sequence comes from Nelumbo nucifera, assembly GCF_000365185.1. The sequence goes on from NW_010729255.1 coordinate 634,228, forward strand.
AATTGTGCACAACCACCCATGACTTCAGTCTACCAAACATATGCTGGATCACCCCTTGTTGATAATTGTGTTCCATGGAAGCAACTTGTTTCTTTGAATTAAATGTTTAGTTTTAGAGATTATTAACTTGTTAAATGGGACATGCAATTATTTTCCAATACTAGAGCCACTTTAAGGTTTAGGACATGTTTTTAGAAGAGATTAACATATAAACCACTAGAAACCAATGGAAAGAATTTATTTTGTAAGTCAAGCACAGTAAAAAAAATTATATACAGAAAAAGGAATTTTTTCATACATTTTCTTTAACTTTACCAAGGGTTTAGAAGTTTCCACAGTTCATTCTGGTCCTTGTGTTGTTGTGGTTCCTTAGAACAGTGAAGGAATTGCATTGAAAATGTTGATTTTCCTGCTGCTTTCTTTGTCCACATTGATTTTCCCATCTAAATAATCAATTCCCATGTATTGGTTCTTTTCCTATTTCATAATCAATATTACCTTTTAATTCCTTGAGCTACCTCTATGTGCTATTTGGATTGCATGATCACTTCCATATATAATTATGTTCCATTTTTCATTACCTGATGTTTGTGTAGAAGTCAAAATCATCTTTCTATTGCAATTCTTTTTCCTTGCCATATTTCATCATGACAACAACATTTTATTTTTTGATTAATAAGAAGAATAAATTATTATGAAAGGAACATACATGAAAAAGTATTTTTTTTTTTCAAGTTGACAATAGCATATGTATCATTCACTTTTTTCTTTGCATCCTTTTGGCAGGCATTGCCCTTACATCTTGGAGGCTGTTACAGCTTTAGCTGAATTAGGAGTTTCAGCCAAAGATATTCATTCATTGTTTCCTCAGGTTTGTTGGTGAAATTGTCTTCATCTTGATATTTGGAGTTAAATATTCATTTCTCCAACTTGTTTCGTGAGTGATTTATTTATCTTATTATTTCTGTAAGTTAAATCCTATGTGTTTCAATTACGTTAATATAAAAAATGGAGACCTAAGCTTTTGATTCCCATGGGATGGTTGGATTTTATTAAGTTCGTTGAGAAAATTCACCCAACTACAATCAAATTGGGCAACGATAATATAGTATCAGGTATTTCTATGTTCATTTTAATTCCATATATTTGGAAAGTAAAGGATTTAATTATTCAGTACTTCACTTTTCCTTATGGTATAAGAAAGAAAACCAATCTCAGCTTTTCTAATGCCAAAAATCTTGTGTATATTTTTCAGTTTATGGATATTGCTTTAAGATTTCTTCTCATTGTATGAAAATAGTTTTTTGACTATTTCTTAGGTTGGGATATTTAGTATTGTGAATCTGCCCAGATTCTAGATCCTTCATATCCTAATGCTGAACTTTGAAAGTTGATCAGTATTATTGATGTGTTAAAATTGATAATTCCAGACACCAAATAGAAGCGGGAGACCTCCGTTTGATCATTTTGACTCTAGCCGTTGGTTGCAGGTAAGTACAAAATGAACTCATTGTGATTTTCTCATATTCTCATATAGTAGCCTTAGAGTTGGTGACATTAACTTGACATGTGTATCACTGTATCATATGATTCATGAGTATGTTTTGTCAAAAATCTCTTTAAGATTTAGTGATGTGTACAAAATTTGGGGTTCTTTAGAGAGTAATATAATCATGTTAAGAAGATTGGTTAAGTGTTGGCCAAATAATTTGATATTTTCTATTAGATATATTTTCCCTACTTTCATTTGAGCAGTTCACTCAAGCTGCAAATTAAATGACCAAGTTCTGACTTGCCTCTGGAGTTTGCGAATCATATTTAAATGATCATGAACTTCTGATGCATATGATGGCATGATTTTAATTGGTAACTTGGAAATCATGTATCCAATCTTTTATTAAAGCAGACTTAAGAAAATGGCTTTTAGGTCTCATTACTTGTCTTATGCTGTAGTTAAGTATTAAGAAAAATAATTAAAACGTATAGCCAAGTCACACATAGGCTCATTCAATTTTAGATATGATACAAATTTCACAATTATTTATCAAAAAAGATCACAAAGGTTGATTGATTTTGAGATTAACCTTTTGATTTCTTATTGAATATACCATTCTCTTTTTATGCAGCGGTATGTTGAGGCCCAATGTTGCATTGCTTCAAATGACTACAAAGGTACAATAAGTTATCCTCCAGTTTGGAGGGATAATGCTCTCTCCATAAGTTATTTCTAACTCATCTTTTACTGTTGTGCCTGGCATTGCTATGGCATGTGACTTTAATCAATGGAGGCTAAAAGAAATAAATATGAACAGTTGAAAACACAAAATATATTTGCCCTTTCACTCTTACAATATATATTATTTTTATCTTTCCACTTCCCTAAAAGTATGTCTGAAAGTCCACAGGATGTCTGTTACAATATTCCCATGAGATAATTAGCTTTGAATCCCCTTCCACCTCCACCTGTCTATATCCAATTGTTTTTTCTAATTGAAGAGCCAATGGTTTAGCTTTCAAGGAGTTTTCCATTCCGATTGGCCCTTAAAATAGAGCCATTATCCTGCTTTCAGAGTTTCTGATTACACCTCCTGTTCCTGCCATCCAGATTTCCAAAAGGGCTTCCATCAAAGTTCAGTTTTACTTTGTTGCCTTCTAGAGGTTTCCGATCCATCCTTATTTTGCCTTTTCTCTAGAAGATTGTGCGACCTCAATCATAGTTTTCAAGGCGCCAAGTTGAGGCTTGGATAGAACTGGGCTCATAATCTTTCTTTCAATCGTATTTAAACAAGTTGGGCCCTATGTAGGATCTGATATGGACCCCTTTCTTAACTATCTCAGCAAAAGATGTCTTGCCTGCTCCTTGCAAACTTATTTCAAAATTATTTAAAACACTCTACGAAGAAACTCCTTGGTTTGACCCCTGCTAATCGACCATTCACTTTCCTCATTTAATTTTTCTTTTTAATTCTTTTGCTCTCCCTTCTCTTTTATTGCCACATAGGTTCCTCACTGACAGGTCAACTTCTTCTTCAACCTCATGCCCTTCTCTCTAGAGTGCCACTTCATGTTCCGTCGCCAGCCACACTGGTCAAAAAATCCTCAACAAAGATATCAATTGATTGAGGAATGATTTCAGGTTCCACACTGGTGATTCTAACCCTTACTGCTTGAAGGTTGGCAAAATTGAATCTTAGAGAACACCACCCAAAGCTTTCACTATTCTGTTAATGGATGTTTCCTTCCAAAAGCAAAACGGTAGGCCAGTTTAATCACAAAGGCCCCATCGTCCATTTCCTTTTTGTTGCATGAGAATGACTGATTCTCGATTAGCACCACCTCCAACTCAATCTCCACTGTTGCAAAGTCCATGATTTTGCTCCCTAAATCCACGACTCTTTCATCAAAGGGAAAAATAGAAACCCCAGAGCTGACTTCAAGTTTTTTCATAATATCATCCAAATTCCAAAATAACTCCCCAATCCTTCACTTGCTTCCCAGCCTCTTTTTTTGACCAGCAAATGAACTTTTATTAAATCATTAATTACTGATGAAAGTACACACGTTTTAAAGTTAGAGAAACGTAGTGACCCAGATTACAATCTAGCCCAAAATAAAGTAGGCCTGTCTGCTCCTTGTTTGGCTAGGACATCTGCAAGTCCATTTGCTTCCCTCTTTACCCAACCAAAACTAGTACCAAACCTCCTTGCAAGTTGGTCTATTTCTCTGAAGACAAGTCTGAGCTTCCAAGGTACTGAACTGATTTGCTATGCCCAAGATATGACCAGGAATGAATCTTATTCAATTTCCAGTTCTGTTGCTTCAATCTGCTCAGCCAGTTTCAAACCTTGTAGGAGACCCTGATTTTCATCCTGAATTGAGTCATCAAGGCCTAATGGTCCTGAGAAAAGTGCCACAACTGTTCCTTGATCTCTAAACACTCCCCCTATACCTGCTCTTCCCGGGTTGTGAAAAGAACCCCCCGTCAAAGTTCAGTTTTAGTTAATTTGGTGCAGGTGTTTGTGTTTCCAGTCCACTCTCACAGTTTCTCTATGTACATGAGTTTGTATCACTTCATTCCAGTTCCTTAGAATGTCATTTATGGAGACATTCCTGTAGAGTTCCGTAGTTTTAACCAATGTGCAGATCTGACTTTTATAGCTTCAATCACTTCCTCCTTTGATTTACTTTTTCCATTGAAGATTTTTTTGATTTCTTTCCTCCCAAATAATCCACTCCACAGCTGCTCTTACTGCATTTCATAGACATTTTCCTCTTTTTTTCTGTTGCCTCAGGAAATTAGACTTGAAAAGACTTACTACATCCTGTGGGGGTGCCCATCTGCAACCAAAGAAGAGTAGAAGTGTTTCAAAATACAACAAACAAAAAACAGGATATTAGGAAATGGGTTAGGGTCTTACCACAATCCTTAACAAAGGATACACACATGAGGGGAGAGGTTCTTATTTGGCCTTCTTTTCCATTGCGCATCATAGGTGTTTACCTTACCTAGGAACACTTCCCAACAAAAGGCTTGTGCTTTAGGAGGGACTGGTTTACACCAGATTTCTCTCACGGGAAAATTCACCCCAAGGTTTCAAAGTGAGTAAGCAGGCTAAAGAATGAGGCACAAGAAAATAAACCATCAGAGACTGGGAACCAGATTCTACTATTCGCAACATTTTGGTCCAAATAGACCTTTTCTAGGGTTGAAATTAAGAGAAGTAGGGGATCACATTCATTATCCCCAAGGATCAAAATTTCGTATCAGCTTCATGATACACCTTTTTAAAGGGGTTTCGAGAACCACTCTTTTTTTTAATAAAAAATATGCCCAAAAACCAAATTTTGAAAAAAAAAACTAAAAAATATAAAAGCATGCTAATTTAAGTACCAAAATGCCCCTGCCAATACATAGGGGCGTTGTCCCAACATAGGCTTAAGTCTGAAAATATACCAAATTTGACAACAGATTCAGCCTTAAAGGTTTAATAAGGAATAAAGTTAAGGAAATTTGACACTAAGGGGCAATTCCCCTACTCATAAGTCTTCCAAGACTAACACTTTATTTTCACACCCAACATCAAGACGGATAAAGTTAAGGAACATTGGCAATACCCCAATGATTGCTTTCTAGGGGGAATTAGGAGCTGCATGAGAGGTTAGTTTTGCATCCCAGTTATTTTCCGCTTCACCATGAATGCTTTTAATGACCTTGTGCCACAACCTGTCTTCTGCATGAGGGAATCTCTACAGCCATTTCCCTAGAAGAACCATTTTTTTTTTTCAAAAGATTTCCTCTACCTAGTCCACCTTGTTCCGATTTCACTAAATGGTCTCTCTTTTCTTCTCCTGGCTCCCACAAAAAAATCTCTCATTATCTTTTCTAGCTGTCTAGCTATTTTCACCAGGATCCTAAAAGTGGAGAGGAAGTAAGTGGGCAGGTTAGCTAGGGTGAAACTTATCAAAGTTATTTCTTCCCCCTAAAGAGATATAGCTTCTCTTCCATATTGCCAGCTTTTTAGTAAATCTCTCTATAGCTGGTTTCCAGAAGCTTTTTGATTTTGGGTTCCCCCTAAGGGCATACCTAGATACTCTAGGGGCCAAGTTTTTACCTCATAGCCTAGTAATCCTGCCCAGGCCTGAATGTCACCCTCATCCAAGTTTATTCCAGCTACATGACTTTTCCCCAGTTTACTTTTAGCTTTGAGATAAGCTGGAAATTATCCACAACGTCTTTCAGATTCCTCAAACTAAGTTCATCACAATTCTCACAGAAAATGATATTGTCATTTGCAAACTGCAAGTGAGTCACCACCACCTCCGATCTACCCATCCTCCTTCCCCTAAACTGATTTTCTTGATCAGCCTTGATGATTTGCTTACTCTACATCTCAGCAATAAAGGTGAACAAGATGGGGGTAGGGGGTCACCTTCTATTAATCCTCTTTTTGCAGGGAAGAAATCCTTTACTACTCCATTTAAAAGGATTGAGAAGTGTGCTGAGCTAATACAGCCTTTGATCCACATTCTCCATCTTTCATCTAACGCAGGCTGTCAGACTTTTCCATGAGACTCAGAAGGAAGGACAAGTCCACCATGTCATAAGATTTTTGTAGATCTAGTTTACACTTTACAGATCAGACCTTTTCCTCCCTGTTTTTTTCTTTGCTGCCACACATTCATTTGCCACTAGGACCAATCTTCTTTCCCAATCTTCTCTACCATTTTACAGTACTATTCTGTAAACCTTGTTTAAGCTTACTATTGAAAAATTCTGCTGAGCCTCTTCTTGTGTGATGTCTTTTGCACCTCCCAAATCTTTATTAGTTTCATTTGACTCCTATGAAGGCTTTTCTTGACTAGCCTTAGATTGTTTTCCATTAGATTGTCACATCTTGAGAATGTTGACTTCTTTTTTCAGCAAAAACTCTTGCAACTTTTTCTGCAATTGACTTCCAACCAGTGATTTAAAAGGCATGCCTAGGCACACAGGCAAGGCACATTTTTGGATAGGTGCCTCGTCCAGGTCCTAGCGCAGCCCTTTCAAAAGGCACACGCCTGGTGTGCCTTGCACCTCAGCCCAGCGTAATGTTGTTCATTCATTCGTCCTACTAAAATATCTTCTTGAAAAACAATTAAAATTATAAAATCATCATTTTTTTGTGTGAAAACTAAGAATTTAAGACCCTAACATGGATTTGTTTGGGCTTGCCTCAAGGGGCGTGGCACAAAGGCGGCTCGTAGAATCAGGAATGTAATATGTTTTACATCATATTAGCTACTTGAAGTAAAGCAATTGAGGGAAAAAAAGAGATTGTGGGTTTTACATGCTTAAAAATGTTTTTGTATGTTTGATTTTATTTTTAAATTCACATTTGAATATGCTTTACATTTTATGTTTATGTATTTTAATTTTAGATAATAGGTTTTTTAAAACATTTATTTTAAAATTTAAAGTTTATATTTTTATTAATATTATGTTTATTTTCTTTTGAATTTTGGCACTTTTTTCTTATTTTTTTGACATTCTTTTTGATTTTTTAGCTTTTTTTGATTTTTGATTTTTTTTAAATTTTTGTGCCTGGTTTCAAGAAGGCGCGCGCCTCGCCTTGCGCCTTGCACTTTTAAAACATTGCCTCCAACCCAAGCCTTGTTTTCCTTTCAGGAGACAAAACATTTGCTTTTTATTGTTGCTAAAGAGTTCTAAACAACCACGGGCCATCCTTTTTGGCTACATTTCAGATCCACTTGATATTTCCTTCTAGGCAGTTCTATGAAATTCTTTCGGCCAACATTCTTTACAAATAAAGTGCCCCATCAATAAAGCCTTTCAGCTAGAGCATTGCTTCTCTGACCAGGAACATTGTTGCTTTTCCCTCTGCTCTATTCTTCAACATGACTTGAGTTTTACTCTTTCTTCTTCCAATGTTATCTTCTTTGCCTCAATCAATGAGTTCTGTTCTCCATTTTCTCGCAGGAAGAAAGGTCCCCTCCATCTTCACCTCTACTTAAATTATTATCATGGATCTATGAACATTTTAGGTGTATTTTGTCACCTGTCCCCACATCAAAACCAATGGAATTGAGAAAAATTGGGTATACCTCATGAATTGCTTTTCAAGGAGAAGCTGAGGTTGTATGAGGGGCTAGCTTTGCATCCCAGCCATTTCCTTCCACCTTGTGAATGCTTTCAATTGTCTTTTTCCACAACCTATCTCTTTTAAAGGGAAATCTCCACAACCATATCCCTAGCAGCACAATGTTTCTAAAAACTATGTTGCCTATTCCTAGTTGGGATATGGAAGGTAAAAAGGAAATAAATGGGAAGATTTGCTAACATTGCGCTAATCAAAGTTATTCTACCACCCAAAGAGATGTAATCCCTTTTCCATAAGGCTAGCTTTTTTGCAAACCTCTCCACCATCAGTCTCCAAAAACCATCTGACCTAGGGTTTCCTCCCAGTGACAAACCTAGGTAAGCTACAGGCCAATTCCTAACCTCACAGCCCAACATTTTAGCAAACCTATCGACTTTCCCTCCTTATATTATTATTAATTCCTGCTACTTTTACTCTAATTTGCCCTCAGTCTATAAACACACTCAAAATTGTCAATCAAAACCTTCAAGTTTCTCACAATCTCTGGATTATCACCCTCATAGGACATTGTATCATCAACGAACTGGAGATGGGAAACAACAACCTCTCCCTTTATGGATTATCGAACTAAGCTAATAGAAGATGTCACATTGAGCCATCTCTTGGTCTCCCATCCTACCCTGTTTTGAACTCCTATTATTATTAAATTTACATTGCATGTATTTTGTTTTAACACTAAATTTTAAAACCTCTTGTTTCTAAGGTATTTCACAAATCTAATTTTACATTCGGTCCTTTGATTTCATCAATTAATACTATATCATCAGCGAAGAACATACACCACAGAACCTCTTCATGAATATCTTTAGTCAATTCATCCATAACCAGTAAAAATAAATAAGGTCCAAATGTTGAGCCTTATTGAAGTACCATTTTAATTGGAAAGCTTGATGCCTCTCCCATTAGGTGTTCTAACATTAATTGTTCCGCCCTCATATCATTGAATGAGGTTGGACGTGACTTTCTAGAAAAACTCCCATTGTTGGTTGGTAAAAAGAAAACAAGTAGGTCGTGCTGCCCGTCATGTGACATCTCCCTATACTTTTCTCCCTCCTAACCTGACCCTCCTTTTTTCCTCTGTCTACCTCAAACTAATTTTCCTCTCTCAGATTCTCTGCTCTACACCCACCTACACCCCCCCCATCTTTTGGTTTTCCCCTCTCCCCAAATTTGAAACTAAAACCTCACTCTTGGTTCCCCCTCCCCTTAAAATTGTTCTTTACTTTTTTTATGTTTTTTTTTTATAAGATTTAGATTTGACTTCAGAATCTCTCTCTGTTATATAAATTAATATTTCTTTAATTTTTCAAGATTTTAAATTTTAATATTAACATATTATGCAATTGATTGAACCACAACTCCATAACGGTTTCTATGGAGTCAATGGATTGACAATCCAGGTAGATGTCAATGATTTTTAAACACTTTAATTGGTTTGTGGTTAAACTGGCCTGTCTTCTCATCTGGGTGACAGGTAGACTTATCTGATTCCTTGGGTCAATAATAGTTTTGAAAACATTGATTAATTCCCATTGAGTTATTGGTTCCTACTCTTTCCAAGGTGATATTTAAGTTGCTTTTGCATGTTCCTGTTTCAGTACCACTTATTGGGAATGTTCTTAACTCTTAATAATAGTGTGCTGATTTTTTCTGCAGAAGTCAAGTATCTTTTGGATTGTTACAGTGTTAAATTAACTACATACTGATTTTGTGCTATTAAAAACTGAAATAATTAGCATGGCTGTCTTCATCCATCTATAGGTTGCTCTATTCTATGGCCATGCATTTTGCAGCTCTGGGCATAGTTTTCAAGGCTCCATCGCTTAACCTCTAAAAAAGTAGAACAAAAAGGAGACGAACCCCTATGTTCACCATTGAAATAGAAGTAACAGAAGGACAGAGCCCCTATTCTTGTCTTAGAAGAAAGAATGCTTGAAATAAAAATATCACAAATGATGGACAAGAAGGGGTGGAGCCCCTGTTTTAGTTCAAGAAAGTGATGAAGAAGAATCTTTCTTCCAGAAAAAGAAAACAAAGGGGCTGACCCCTGTTTTTCTGTAGCAGAAGAAGAAGAAGAGGAGTGGAGCCCCTGTTTTTTGTTCTAATATTTTTTTGTAGAAGTGGAAGAGAAAGGAGGAGGAGGAGGTGGAGGGGCGGAGCCCCTGTTTTTATTTCAAAAAAAGAAAAAGAACAAGGGGCAGAGCGCATGTTTTTGTTTCAAAAAAGAAAAAAAGGGGTAGAGCCCATGTTTTTTGTTCTAGAAGATAAAGAACCCTGATGAGGTACAACTTAGAACCCTGATGAGGATATCTCTCGAACGTGTCTTTGAATATCTTATCTCTTGAACTCGTCTTCCAATATCTTATCTATCAGAAACCTTAACAAAATCAGAAATTAATAAAAAACATACCTTATGAAACAAATAAAAATAATGATTTGGTGCATCATTTCTATGTTTATATTTATAGACTGTCTGTGTGTATCATATGGCGTTTGGGCGAGGCAAGACCCAAAAAGCACCTACACACATAGATGCCACCTTGACCACTATGGTTGTGACAATCAAGTTTCTTGAATGAAGTGTGGTAGTATTATTGATAATAACTGATACGTTCAGTTCTTTATAGTCTTTTTTTTTTGACAGGTGGTTTGGAGCTCTTCACTGAACTTCTACAGCGTTTTCCTAATAATGTGCACATATTACTTGAAATAGCAAAGGTTAGCAAGTCATATGCCTTATAAGAATATTTGGGCCTAGAAAGAATGGAATGGTGGAAACCAGATATGTAAGCCAAAATGGTTGAATTGAGGCATTGTTAATGTCATCATTGTCATTCTTGTTGTTTTGATTGTCATCATTGTTATAGTAATTGTGGTAATAGTCGTACACAAGTTTTAAAATATCTTGCTCTCTCTCTTTTTTTTTTTTTTTGAAACTGGTTCAGAAGGGTCAGTTTAAGGCTGGTCTACCCCTGAACCAGGTCAGACCCCTGTAGGGGCATATCGTTAAGCCACCAATACGATACGCCCCGGGTGTATCGTATCAAAATTTTGAACCTTGGTCTTGCATGATGAAATTAAGGTATTAGACCCTTATTTGGGCATTCTTTGTTGCTGGTGGGAGGAATGCTTATTGAGGTCTAATAACTGGTTGGGGAGAGGGAAAGAAAGAGAAAGAATAAGATCACTCTTACATGTGGGTATCTTCAAACAAACTTTTCTGTAAATACCTAACAACTAAAAAATTCTGACTTCAATAAACTCTTTTAGGCAAGTAAGAATCACTAACTTAATCCAAATAGTGATTGCGATTTTTCAGTAAGAGTAGTACATTTTTAGAAGATTGAAATTTAACCTACAACCACTTCAATGGTTTTTCTTCAAATTAAGCTCTTTCATTTGGTTGACAGTGGTAATTACTAGATGGTCAAGTGAAAATTTTAAAGAAGAAATAACAAGTGAAAAAACAAAAAACAATTAATGATGAACATTAATTACTTGATCTACGTGGTCAAGATGGAACGAGAGCAGAGAAACTTCCGGCCAGTGGGGAAGTGGAGGGACAAGAGGCAAGGCTTATCTGAAAATCAGGGAAGGTAGTAGGGCTACTTTACTATTACCAGAGGAGGCTTGCTACTGGCTGAAAGGCTTTGTTGATGGAACAGTGAACACTATCAAGGAAGAAGGGTGGAAAAACGCAGTGGTGTGTTGTGGGAAAAGGTTTGAAACGGTTCTGAGAAGGAATGGGAGAGGATGGTTTATCATGGTAACAGAATACTTTGGTACTAACAAGAAACAAGTATTATGCATACCGGAAGGACTCAGGGGTCAACGCTGGACTTCTTTCGCCAATCTCTTGGAAATTGAAGGGAAGGCGGTAGAAAGATTGGACAACAAAGCGGTTGAAGATGCTCCAACAAGCTGTGGCACCCCGGAGCAGAGCAAGAAGCAAAGTCCCTGCCGTCAAGAGACTATGATACCAAGTTCATTTGGAATCCAAAAGTTAGCACTTGAAGAAGGGAGAGGCAAATGGGAACACAGAATGGTGTTAATGGCTGATAGGGCTGTAAGGGATTGGACGGAAGTTTTAGACGCAGTTGCTGAAAGACTGGGCTTAGAAGGTGATGCAGTAGTTCTGCCGTTTGATGAGAAGAAAGCCATCCTCGATACAGGTGATGAAAAACTGAGTTTCAATACAGTCCAAGTAGATGGAGGACTGATACAAATACAAAACTGGGTTCCGTTATGCAACGAAGTTGTGCTAAAGGACTGCAGCTTCTGGATCAAACTCCTCGGACTCCCTTTTAATCTCTGGAATGAACAGACCTTAGGAAGAATCGTTAGAGCCCTAGGGGGTGTCCTCGGAGCTGAACTTGAGAAGTTTGCGTGCTGCAGAGATCAGAGTTGCAGGGCTGAAGCCTGAGAACTTGCCTCGTGCTCTCAAAATTCTTTCAGAGGGAGCCTGGTATAAGGTTTGGCTGGCAACAGAAGTTGAGGCGTCTCTTTGGGAGAGACGATCAGAGGTAGGGGATGATGGTGTGGCAGTTGGCTGGAGCACACGTGGCACCCAAGGATTAGAGAAGCAACCTGCTGCGCGTGACAGAGTAAATGGAGAAATTGAACAGTCGCAGGGTTTTTCCACCTCTCGAAGCTTTCCTTTAAAAGCACTTAATTCAAACTTTTTTGAATTAAATTCAAGAGATTTAGGTGGCCCTTCCTATGCTGATATGGCCAAAAAGTTTGCAACTCGGTGCGTCTTAACAGGGCCACCACTTCTGAACTGGGTGTTAGAATGACCGAACCAATTTTTGGTCCACTCACCACCGTTAGTGGGCCACGTGACAACTTAAGTCATCACGTGGGGCGGGACAAGCTCAAAACGTTTGTAGACGGAAATGTCCGTCTATCTTCTTCCAGAAAAGAGGAGGCCGATCAGTTCGATTCTGATGGCTATCAGAAAACGCGAACAGGTGGAGGAAAGCGTCCCCTAAGCTGGAACATTCGTCCAGACTGTGGCGAGCAGATTTCTAGTGTTTAGGATCGCCCAAACCCGCGTTGCAGTAGGGGTAAAATAGAAGAGAGAAAGGAGGAAGACAAAGAATGGATAAGTTGCAGCATGGAGAGTGATGAAGAGGGGAGTTCAGAAGACTGTGCAAGTTTGGATGGCTCGGCAGAGGAAGGTCCCCAGGCAGGACAGATCAGAGAGGAGTTAAATCTAGAGCAGCTCTTTCTTGAAAATCCGATGGGCGTACAGTAGACAGATTTGGAGACTCCGGTAAACTTGAACAGGGTAGACCAAAGCTCAATTTTGGACAAACCTTTACCAAGGTTTAGCTCCTTGCAAATAGCTGTTAAGGTGTTTGATTACATTAACCCAGACCTGAACAAGGGTACATCACAGAGAGGTGGACAACCGGGTAAAGAAAAAGGTATTTGTGTAAACCATGTGACGGGGAATATTTCCCTCCAACCTGAGGAGACAGAAAGCTCCAATTGTTCTTTATAGGGTTTGAAAACCAACCACCCTCCTCTGCCCCTTTTCTACAACCCTCAGTTGAAACCAGGTAACTCTGACAACTCTGTCAATTCAGTTTTTGCTACTGACGAGTGTTCTGTGCCCATTGTTCTAGATTCCTTTTCCAACCAGGAGACAAAGGCCCATGGACAGGAAGCCACAATGAGATTACAAGGGGAGGAGGGGGAGACAGTAGTGGGAATACATGGTAGGGGTAAAAGGATCTGGGGGATAATTGAGAGGATAATGGGTGAAGTGGAAAGGAATGAAATGTAAAGGGAGGATATAAATGGGACAGAAAGAGTGCCTAGTGGAGAGAAAGAGAAAAGGAATGAGGAAAGGGTTAGATATGAACTTGGAAAGCTAGACAAAAAGGAGATTTGTAGGGAAGATTCATTGGCAGAATTTGTGGGAAAGTTGGGGTGTAAACTGAAGAACCCAAATGATTTAAAAGCATTTCTACAAAAAAAAGGAGGATAAAAAGGTCAAGAAAAGAAAATTGAGCGAGGTTTAGAGATTAAAAAGAGATATTGAGGGGGATAAGAAGCTTGTGGCTAGAGGGGACAGAAGGAAAGGGCCCAAGTAGATTTTGGTGGTGATAGGGCAGATTCTTGGAAAATTGTAATGAGAATCCTAAGTTGGAATGTGTGGGGGCTAGGTAGTGCTAGAAAGAGAGTAACAATCAAAAAGGTGATTAAGAAGTTCAATCCGGATGTGGTATTACTTCAAGAATCCAAAAGAATGGATTTTGACTGTGGGCGGCTGCTCCATCATGGGCATCCTCAGGTGGTATTGTGACTGTGGAAAGAAGATGTGCTTATAGGATTGGAGGAGTTGATAGGTGATCATTCTGTTTCTTTGAAGTTCAGGCAGGTGGAAAGGTTTCGAATGGGTATTAACAAATGCTTATGGCCCCAATGACTATAGGTAGAGAAAGAAACTGTGGGAAGAGTTGAGTGATATTAGGGGCCTTTGGGAAGGACCGTGGTGTCTAGGAGGGGATTTTAATGTAGTGAGATTCACAAAGGAAACCAACAAACCTAGACAGAGAGTGACAAGTATGAGGAGCTTCAATCAGTTTGTGGATATGTTTGAGCTTAAAGAACTTCCAATGCTTAACAATACCTTCACCTGGTCCAACATCCAATCAAACCCAATTTGCTCTGAGCTAGATAGGTTTCTCTTTTCAATAGATTGGGAGGAACATTGGGGTAACTTAACATCTAGGGTGATTCCGAGGCTAACCTCAGACCACTAGCCTATAGTAATGTGTAAGGAGGAATTGAGAGGCGATGGTCTTGCCCCGTTTAGGTTTGAAAACATGTGGTTGATCCACCCGGGATTCATTGAGAAAGTCAAGGAATGGTGGCAGCACTATAGTCCACCAGTACAGTGGGAAGGAATGAGGTTCCATGAAAAGCTTTAGTTCTTAGAATCCCAAATAAAGGAGTGGAACAGGTTGGAGTTTTGGAGAGTAGAGGAAAGGAAACAAGTGTTGGTAGTGCAGATAGAAGAGTTGGATATGAAGGAAGGAAGGGATCTTGTGGGAGAAGAAGACAGAGAAAGGAGATGGAGCTTAAGGGAGCAATTGGAGGATCTATTGATTAAGGAGGAAATAAGTTGGAGGCAGAAATCTAGGTGCAAGTGGTTGAAGGAGGAGGATAGAAACACCGGGTTCTTTCACTCAGTGGCAAATGGTAGAAGAAGGAAGGATTTCATTTCAAAATTGGAAGTTGAAGAAACAGTCATTTCCCACCTGGTAGAAACGGCAGAAGCCTTCGTTAGCCATTTCAAATCTATTTTCAAAAGACCTTTAAATGAAAGGATCTAGTTGGAGGGTTTGGATTGGCCGACTCTAAGTCTAGAAAACGGAGTGGTTAGAAAGGAGGTTTGAATTGGAGGAGATAAAGGAAGCAATATTTTCAATGGATAGAACAAAAGCTCTAGGTCCGAACAGGTTCACAATGGATTTTTATCAAGATTGTTGGGGTATTGTGGAGAAAGATATTGGGTCAGTGTTTGAGGAGTTCCACTGAAGGGGAATAATCAACCCAAGCTTTGGTTCCTAAGAAGAAAGAAGCATCACAACCAAGGGACTTCAAACCTATTAGTTTGGTGAACAGTTTGTACAAGATAATCCCAAAAGTGTTGTCTTTAAGATTAAAGAAGGTTCTTCCTTCCATAATTACACCTAACCAAGGTGCTTTTGTGATGGGAAGACAAATTACCGATCAAATCTTGATAGCTAATGAGAGTTTGGAGAGCTTTAGGAAATCCAAGAAGAAGGGAGTGGTGTGTAAACTAGACTTGGAGAAGGCTTATGACATGGTTGATTGGTCTTTTTTGTTGGAAGTGTTGAAAAGTTTTGGCTTTGGAGACAATTGGTGTAAGTGGATTTGGGGTTGTATTAGAAGTTGCCACTACTCTATCTTGGTGAATGGAACTGTGGTGGATTTCTTCCCCACCTCAAGAGGAATAAGACAGGGTAATCCACTATCCCCTTTCCTCTTCACTCTGTTGCTGATGTACTTGGGAGATTGATTCAGAGAGCGGATTCAAGGAATTTAATAAAAGGATGGAGAATAGGAAGGGAGGAGATACCTCTTACTCATCTGCAGTTCGCAGATGACACAATCCTTTTCTGTGAAGGTGGGGACTTTGAGTGGATCCGGAACCTAAAATTGGCAATACAACTCTTTGAGTGGGTATCTAATCTCAAGGTGAATTTGGATAAGAGTAGTTTGGTGGGTGTGAATTTAGAGGAGAGGGAGCTTAGAGAGTATGTAGGTGTGTTGGGGTGTGCAACCTCGGAATGGCCGATGGCTTACTTAGGCCTCCCCCTGGGGGGTAACCCTAAGAAGGTAAGCTTTTGGAACCCGGTAGTGGAGAGATTTGGGAAAAGGCTTGCTTCTTGGAGGAAAAATTATCTTTCCTTGGGGCGGAGAATCACTTTGATTAGATTAACCCTAGCTAATCTTCTTGTGTATTTCCTATCAGTGTTTAAGATCCCCACAAAGATCTCTAACACTTTGGAAAAGCTTATGAGAGATTTCTTGTGGGAGCCTGGAGAGGAGAAGCGGGACCATACGATGAGTTGGGAGGTGGTAACTAGAGGTAAAAAGCTAGGAGGTCTTGGGATTGGGAATGTTAGGAAGAGGAATAGGGCTTTGTTGGGGAAATGGTTATGGAGGTCTCCGTTGGAAAGAGACAAGTTGTGGACAAAGATTGTGGCTAGCATACATGGGTTGGAAAACAATGGTTGGGAACCTGGAATCTTGGCAAGGACTACAACTGCCTCTCCTTGGTTAGCCATATACAATCTGCTTCCAGTTTTTTCCCCTTGTATCAAGTATGGTCTTAACTCCGATAATAAAATAAAATTTTGGGAACAACTTTGGGTCGGGGACTCACCTTTGATGGACCAATTTCCCTCTTTGTATGCTCTTTCTAATTTGAAAAATGAACCTATTTCTTCCTTCTTAAGCCCCTCAGACTCTCCTTCAGGGTTTGGGTGGAACCTAGGTTTGAGAAGGGCAATTAGGGATATAAACTTGGACCACCTTTTGTCTTTGTTAGCTATCCTTGAAAATGTTTTCTTGGATCCCAATAAGGAGGACACCGGATTTTGGGTTCCCTCCTCTTTAGGTGTTTTCTCTTGTGCCTCATTTTTTGAGACTTTAACTCAACCTTCTGATCCCATTGGATTATCTTTCCCGGTTAAAGAAATTTGGAGTAGACCCATTCCTCCTTGGGTTGGTAGTTTTTGCTGGGAAACTTTCTTGGAAAGAATTAACACAAATGACCTACTTCAGAAGAAGAGACCCAACTCTTGTTTACTTCCTAATAGATGTACTCTCTGTAAAGCTGATGGGGAAACTGGTTACCACCTTATGGTTACTTGTTCGGTTGCTAAATCAGTTTGGGAGTGGGTCTTTTCCCTTTTTGGGTGTGTTTGGATACCCCCTGGGAGTGTCCAAAGCTTCTTCTCTCCCTCTTTTTTCACATGGCCGAAGAAGAGAGGGAAGACTATGTGGAGAAGCATCAGGGCTGCAGTGTGTTGGACTATATGGGAAGAAAGAAACTCATGAATATTTTCAGATAAGGAAAGAACCATCGGAAACTTATTAGATCTAACTCTATTAAGGGTGGCACATTGGTTGAAAACTATGGAACTGTTTTCAGATTATTCTGTGGCTGATTTGGTGAGAAATTGGAAGGAGATAGCTTCCTCTGCCCTCTGTAAGAGGAGCTGTAGTCCTTTGTGGTCCCCTCTTCCTGGGTTCATAAAATGAATTTTGATGGCAGCTGTTTAAGGAACCTAGGGCCTTCTGGGATTGGGGGAGTATTCAGGAATGAGGTGGGGGCTATTATTGCTATGTTTTCAGGCCCCATTGGGGAAGGGGACTCTCTTAGGGCTGAGACCCTCGCAGCCCTGGAAGGCATCCAAAGAGCAAGGGAGCTGAACAGCAGATGTTTGGTCCTTGAAGGTGACTCGGAGGTGGTGATTAGGTGGCTAATTCCTTTGCTGATGGGTTAGCAAAGCAAGGGGTAAATAGGGATTCGACGTTTTGGGCTAATTTTTTATTTTTTCCTTGTACTCTTTGATGGGGAGTTAAGTCTTTTTACCTCCCCTTTGTACCTAAACTTCACAGTTTCATTTCTTTAATATAGTTTCTTGTTTTTGATAAAAAAAAAGAATACTAGATTCTGCTGTGAGTGGAGCAGTGGCCATGGACCCTCCACCTCCATTGGCCTTGTTACTGCAGCATTGAAAATATACTTATGGGGGAGTGTTCTCATGATTCATGATCACCAATGTTTTAAAACTTGGAGGCATGAAGTGAGGTTTTCCACTACCCGGGGGTGTAACACGTAAATCAAAATGCAGCAGGCGTAAGTGATGTTGGACGGGTTAGGGTCCTACTAACTTAGGATGTGGTGGTGGGCTTAGTGGGTGAATGATGAGGGGCTGTGGGGTAATTTAAGATGAACAATATGGAGGGATTCTTGTTGTGCACCAAAGAATGGGTAACAAATTAGAAGAAAGAGGTGAACTCTTGCTGTTAGGGAGAACAGCAAAGAGATAGATCACTTATAAGAAGAAATAAGGAGGGGAGGGGGAGAGAGAAAAAACTTCTGGCAACAACCAGAATTCACTAAACCAATCTTTATTTCATGAAGTCACTCTTTTTGAACTCCAATTACAATGACTATTTATAGACCCAATATGTTAACTCGGATGTCCCCTTTTAGACTCCAATTTGGACTTGGAAATTGACCCAAAATAACTCCTTAGTGCTTTAGAACTAGCACAAATCTGTAACTGATCCATTAGGACACTTAAATAAGGACTCCAACTCCTAAACAAGTCCTACCAAAAATTTAAAAAAAAAAAACCTCGTAAACAACTCTAATAATTACGGGAATTACTATAAATAATTAGCCAGAGAGTTCTATTAATAGTAATTTCATACATCAATAAAAATCTAAAAAGATAGAACCCTATTCTTAAGATACCCACAACTAGATAGTAAGAAACAGAAATGGTACCAATATCCTATAATCCAAAAATTCTGAAATTGGTATAGGAATTGAAAAGTCGGTTTGTTTCTCTCTATAAATTCTTTCCTTGCTTCTGTATCTGCACCAGTAAGATTATTGAGCACAAGGTGGTGTAAGCCTCCTCAAGAGGAGGAAGGAGGTGAAAAAGAGGAGAAGACGGATTTTTAATATTACAATATACAAATTTGAAGGGTTTTCATCCATCGTATTTTTTTAATAAAATGGTTACCCCACTTTTATCTGTATCATTTTTATCACAAGAACTGCCTTAAATATAAGAGCACAGGAGCTGTATGCCTCTTGGATAAAGTGCAGTGGAGGCATACACCTCATATGCCTCTAGGTTGGAGGTGTACACCTCAATTGTCTGCAAACCTCTAGGCTGCACGCCAAGGCATTTTCTTAACATCTTGCCTGGAGATGCACCTCAGGTGCACGTCTCTAGTGCTTTTTAAAACATCGTCATCAACCCACAAAATTTTATTAACACAACACCTAGAAAGATAAAGATATTTTTTGGTGATTGCAACAAAAATGTTCATATTCTACTACAGTTACATATTCTTCAAATTGATAGTTCTAATTATGTGGAAACACTGTAATGACTTTATCTTTCAACTTTGATGCAAATGGTAATATGAAGGTTGAGGCTATCATTGGAAGAAATGATGAAGCCATAATCAATTTTGAAAAGGTGAGGAAAATTACTCCTCTAATATCTAAACACTATGGTTCATCTTCTTCATACATATGTATGATATTCAATATCTTTTTCAGGTCCGGTCAATTGATCCATACACTGTTACCTACATGGATGAATATGCAATGCTTCTAAAAACGAAGTCTGATCATGCCAAGCTAAACAGGCTGGTGCATGATTTGCTGAACATTGACCCAGCAAGGCCAGAAGTCTTTGTAGCTCTGTCTGTGTTGTGGGAAAGGAAAGATGAAAGGGGAGCTTTGGCTTATGCTGAAAAGGTTATAGCTTTTTCATTTTAGAGTAACCTTTTGATTCTCTTAAGAAAGTATCACAAAATCTCAATGTTCTGTTTGTTACCAGAGCATCCGAATTGATGACAGACACATTCCAGGCTTTATAATGAAGGTATTAATGATTACATTTACCAAAGAATGTGGATGAACCATTTTTTACTAAAATGACATAACAGGGCAGTTTGTACTGCCCATGTTCTGATGCTTTATCACATCATCCTTTGCATACACTTTCAGGGTAATCTGTTCTTATCACTTAATCGACCTGATGCTGCTGTCACTGCTTTCAGGGGAGCTCAGGAATTAAGGCCTGATCTTCGCTCATACCAAGGTACAGGTTGCAAGGGGAAAGTCCTGATACTAATTTCTAATAGGGTGTTTGCCGACATGACCCTGATTTCATTGATTTCAAAAGTCAGAATCACTATTGTGGTATTGTGTTTGTACTTGATTTAAGCATAAATCAGGAATAGAATGGTTTGGACACAAGGTACAACGTATCAATTGTTTACTGCTGTTTATTACACGTAAGTGCCACTAGGTGTCTCATAGGACGAGACACCCCCTTGAGCTGGAAATACCCAAATGGTGTTTTCTCCAAAAGTAACTTTCACATAACCTGGGTTAGAGAGAAGTACAAACAGTTGTGTTTGAATCAGCCCAACCAAATAGGATTATGATTTGGTAAATTCAGAACATCTAGTTCGTGCTTATATGGTGGTGAAACAGCTTTGCAACACCATGATAACAAGCACCTCCCAAAACCTCCTAAGTTCACTGTTTCATTGACACATTTTGAAGTTGAGTTGTTGTGGATACCTTGAACATCTCTGATTTTGAAAGCTGCTTTCTTGAGCTTTTGTAATAGGAAAGCGTTTTCAATCTTGGTGCTTGCTTTCACTGGAATTTGAGAAAAGTATAAATAAATCACAATTGAGAATGTCTTAGTGTTTTTCTTATTTCATCTTGAGAATACACTCAAAATGGCATCACCTTTTGGGGTTCATTTGCTTGGAAAACTCTTCCAAGAAATATGGCAGCGTTGGTGAACACTCAGTATTTTGTTTTCCAGTTTACATGAATATACAGTTTAAAAAGCTGTTTACTTGTTAAGTATGCTGCATTGGAATTTGCTTTGCTTTTTGTGCCTCATGAAGCAGAAGAGCAGCACTTTAGTAAAATGTTGCATTTGTTTACCACATTTTGAGTTCTTTACTTCGTTTTTTTCCTTTTTTTTTTTGTCTTTGGAGTATTGCCTTGAAAAATCACTTAAGTTACCAAACTCATTCTGCTATTTTAGCTTTTGCAACAGAAATTGCTACTGCAGTACAGGGTACAGCCTAAATATTTCAATGAACAAATATTACATATCAAATGACGAGGAATTTGTGTTAATGTCAGGCCTGGTTCGTTCTTATTTGTCACTTTCCAAAATCAAAGAGGCTTTATATACTGCCAGGGAGGCGATGAAGGCCATGCCTCAATCAGCAAAGGCTCTTAAATTAGTTGGTGATGTGCATGCTAGTAATCCTGGTGGGAGGGAGAAGGTAATCACATAACAATATCATATCAGCATCATAATTTATAATGAATGGAAATTATTACCGATCCAAGACGATGGTATTCAAGTTCTGTTTATTTGGTTCCCCCCTTTCTTGGTCTGCTAGATTTTCACAATAGCCACCACCACCACCTCTCCCCCCAAAGAACAAAAAGAACAAGGGTAAAGTGGGTGTACATGCTTGGTGCCCATAAGTATGTATCGAAAACATAAAAGTAATCTTGTAGTCTTGGTAAAAGGATACTCCATTCAAGGCACTGCTTTCTTTGCTCAATCACAATTGTGGATCCATTGTGACCTCTTTTAAATCCCAACACTTTATGCTATTCCTGTTGTTTGGCAATTCTAGTCCAGAATGTATATATTTCTTCACATAACATGATCTCAAAAGGTATTTTTTTTTAATGTTGTCAATGTAAATTCATTCACATCAGAAAGCCTTTTCAGATTCTAACTTTCTGGAATTCCTATACTTGCTGCTTCATCATTGCATTACCGTTAAGTTCAATCTGTTTCTTTCCCTATCCTTCTAAGAATAAGCTCCTTTTTAGGGCCAGTTGGTGCTCCTAATTGACGTATTTTTATTTTGGGGCTAAAGCTTAAGTGATTCAGCTGCATACTCCATTGCTGCCATCAAAATTAAGTTTTATGAAACCTGTATCCAGTTAAGACCATACCGGGCTGGATACCTGTTTATTTGGAGCAGATACTGCCACTTCTTTGGTTTGGATTAGACTTACGTTTTAAAAACTTTTTTCTTAAGTAGACCAGCCAGTACCACGGCATTGCCTACATTTCTTTGGTTTGAATTAGGAGCTCTTATCTTAAGCTTGTAACAGGCAAAAAAATTCTATGAATCTGCCCTCCGCCTAGAGCCTGGTTACCTTGGGGCTGCACTGGCCTTGGCAGAACTCCATGTTGTTGAGGGCCGAAATGGGGATGCAGTATCTCTTCTTGAGAGATATCTCAAGGACTGGGCAGATGACTCTCTTCACATCAAGTTAGCGCAGGTATTTGCAGCAACAAATATGTTGGAAGAAGCCTTGTCACATTATCAAGCTGCCTTAAGGTAACTAACATTATTTATTTTCTTACACTTAACGGCTAAACATTCATCACATTGCCATAATGCCCCCATTGTGATACCACCATAAACATGTTTGTTTTGAACTCCAGGATTAATCCACAAAACGAAGCTGCAAAGAAAGGTTTAGAGCGCTTGGAGAAGCAGATGAAGGTTTGTTTTCTGATTACATTAGATTCATTGCATGTCCTAGGTATTGAACTAATGATTTTTGCAGGGGGTGGATCCTGATGCACCTGAAGAAGATGAGGAAAATGAAGTTGACGATGCTGAAGGAGAACAAGAAGAGGGGGAGCTTTTATGAAATTGAGAAGATTTTGGGCCGTCTTTTTCCTGTTCTTTGTAGTGCTCTGCTGTTACTGATGCTCCCCATGCAGGGGAAGTCGGCCATCAAGCGGTTAAACGATGAGGACACCACCAACAACGATGAAGTTTTGCAGCTTTCAGAAAATTCCGCGACATTCATCGCACCGGTTTGGAGAAGATTAATGATCTCAAAGTGTGAAATATCAAATATTGCCCATAAACTTAAAGTGTCTGGTCTAACCGTCTAAGAAAGGAATACAAGGAAAAAAGGAGAGAAGAAAAGAAAAAGAAAAAGAGGATTCTCATTGTTTGCGCAAAGCAGGGGGGGGGGGGCGCTGATTGGCATGTTTTATAGAGCCTATAATGTATTATTGCAGAGATATGATATCGCCAATTTAATGACATTATCACCAGTTTCAGGTTATCGTTTAGAGCTTTGGATCTACGTAGAGACGCTATGAGAAATGGAGCTGCTGCCCATTGGAAGCCTACTTCGTCAGTACACTTGCGAAGAGGGAATATACTTGTTGGGAAATAAATAAATAAAGCTTGCCCGGGTTTCATTTAGGGCATTGCCTTTTAGGTATGAGATAAATCTAGTGAAGCATCAAAGGTAATTTCATTAACCAAAAAAAAATCTGGTTTTCTTGAAGGGATTTCTCTCTTCATCCCAAAGAGAAAATCATCAAGAAAAAAAATAAAAACATAAATATGTCATCAAAATCCATCAAAATTGGAATGAAAAAATTTAATTCAAGTAAACATCAACAAATTTTGTAAATGATTGTTTTTTCTCAGGATTTTCAAGATCGAAGCCATTGGGCCTCCGCACTAGCTTGTTTTTAGGCAATGGACTTAGATTCCATTGTCTTAAGGTAAATATATACCCACTAATGGATTTGGTTTCTTCAGAATCCGAGACCTAATTTGCATCACAATAATGTTCTAACATGGTTGGGTATCCATTAAAATGTAATACAAAGTCAATAGTACTTTTTAGGTAATTCTAATTAATGCAATCCAATGTTTACGTTTGAGATTATGGGTATATGCAATGTTTTAAAAACCGACATGGAGGCCGAACTGTTTTTGCCTCTATATGTATATATGTGTGTGTGTGTGTGGAGACTGGATCTGCTCGTCACTCGTGCCTCACACGCACATCGTACCATACATTGGGAACATCTCCCGTACTTATAAGTTATTATTCACGGCAGATTTCCCAATGCACGGTGGAGGTGCATGTGAGGCACTCCTATGTGAGGAGTAGATCCCATTCCGTGTGTGTGTGTGTAAATATATATTTTAGCAACAAATAATGTATAGGTATATTTTAGATGTGTTATATGTATTATTTTTTATTTAATTAATGTTTTTTAACTTTTTATTTGTAAAAATTGCAGTTGGAGGCCAAAAAGGGTTTTTTTTCGTGAAAATAGTGGGGCAAGGTGCCTATAGCCCCTTGGGATGGACAAATCTCGAAAAGTTACCCAAAATAAAAACAATCACCCCAATCAAACATCGGAGTGCAAAGTTTAAGCCTCCAAAAGGTTTGTATGCATTGTGTGTGCAACTCACAACTCGGCCACTAGGTCGAACGGGTCAATGGTTGAAATAGACAAGTTGACCGGTTCTTGACCAAGTCAACAGTTTTTGACCAACTGTCAGACCTTGATTAAATCAGACCCGAAATCTTGGCCGAGTGATGGTTTGAACAGTTCGACCGGTTAGGTCAATGGCGGGTTGAAAACATTGGGTATATGTACTTTGTTTGCCAATAGCCCAATAGCAAAGGCAATATCCGAACGACTATAGTTCATTAAAAATATCAAATTACCTATAGTCTTAGCATACTCATGTTGAGAAATAACATCACCATTATTTTTCTTTAATTTAACACTAAAATCATATGGTGTTTTTATAAGCACACAATTAGATTGATTACATTTCTCTAACATTCTTTCAATATAGTGAGATTGTTTCAATGCCAAGCCATAAGGAGTTTTATTAATTTTTATTCCTAGAGTTATATCCGCTTTTTCCATACCTTTCATACCAAAGTTAAGTAAGAGAAATTTCTATATGTTTTCAATTACTTTTAAATCCATACCCAAAATTAAGATTTCATCTACATATAAACAAATTACTACTCCTAATTTTTTATTGAATTTTCTATATACACAACTATATGTATCATTTACTACAAACCCATTTTTTATTACAACACTATTGAATTTTTCATTGCAATGTTTAGGGGCTTGTTTAAGCCCACATAATGACTTATTTAATGTATGAATAATTTGTATATATATGCTATGGCAATTAGGACTCTAATGGGTGTTATTTTTGTTACTAGAGAATAGGTGTTAAAATTGCTACTAGCCTTGCCTTTAACTTATCTTTGGTTTCATTGAGTTTTAGTATTTTTCTGAACACCCACTTACAAACAATAATTTTAGTTCGTGGAGGTAGGTATATCAATTCCTAAGTATGATTAGTCATAATTGACTCTAGTTCGCTATCAATAGCTTCTTTCTAAAAAGATGAATCTTCAGATGTTATAACTTTTTGATATGTTTTAGGATTATCTTCCACCAAATAAGTAACAAAATCATTCCTTTCTAGGTCTCTTCTTTTAAGTTTTTATTCATCACATTTGTCATTTATCTTATTAATTTGTTCGCTTGTTTGGCCAAATTCTCTTATTCTTTCTTTCTATACTTTTTTGCTTCAATAAAACCTTGGAACAAGGTTCCTGTAGGGTAGTTAATTCTGAAAATCAAGTTGCAGTTTAATCTCAAATAGAATCTACTGAAATAACTCTAGAAAAGAAGCATTGGAAGAAGATTTGGGCTCTAAACATAGATCCCAAGGTGAAATCTTTGCCCAATCTACTGAAATAACTCTAGAAAAGAAGCATTGCTAGAATGCTCTAGCTATAAAGGAAAGCCTTACAAACAAAGGGATAACTGACTTTCCTATTTGCCCAATTAGATGAATCTGAACTTCATGCTCTGTTTTTGTGTCCATGCAAAAGCTTCTTTGTTTGCCAGCTATATAAATATTAGAATAGAAATTTTCTACAACTCAAATAATTTTGCATCATGATTCGATTTGTGGTATGATGTCTACTATAATTTGGGCAATAGGAAAGAATTGATGCTATGCTTTTCAATATATTTATTATAGATGATATGGAAAAATAGAAATGATTGTATTTTTGAGAGTATAGACCATGATCCAAGCCTGTCTATTTCATGTACTCATACAACTTCTATTCAAAAATACCACTAGTAAAATTCAAATCCAATTCTCAACTCATATGCCACTTAGAGCGTAGTATCTTAAGCCATTAAGCCATTTTTAATTTGTGATGATAAATGAAATAAAATAAATTGTATTGACTTTATTGTAAACATGCAATCTAAAAGAAATGCCATTAGTTTACGTTCACAATTACTACTTAATAAAATTTAAAAAAAAAATCTATCAATAGTATGTTTATATCAAAAAATGATTTTTTACTCTCAATAAATTTATACAAATAAAAATATTAGTAATAAAATAATTATTTTAGTATTTAAAATTTATAAATTTGTATATGATATAAATCTTAAAATATTAATATATTTTTATAAATTATTAATTGATATTTTACTTTACACCAGATAACAACTGTTCGGGTCATGGTTGAGCTGGCCTTAGATGATATGTGGCCACCCAGTCATCGCCCGATCATCCCCAGCCACATCAGCATGGTCTGGCCAGCTCCGTGATATACATCGACTCCGCGGCCATGGCCGCGCTACGCAATCATTGTAGTCCCCATCTTATCCTCTCAGCCACGTCAGCTACACGTCACGCGGATAAGCACGACTACGGATAGGAGGGAGGAGGACAGCTCCACTAGGGAATAAGACTCTATCCCAAAGACCTCGGCGGTCAATCTCATCCCACCAACCCCGGAAGCCCAATCCGAGCAGGACACGAACCTTTGGCTATAAAGAGGTATCTCCCGCTCAAGGTAAGGGGTTCCAACTTCTGACACCCATACCGTTACTCTGCTTAGACCATCACCCTTATTGCTCGGCCCGACCATCCACCACCTCCTACTGACTTGAGCATCGGAGTGCCTACCCGGGGATAACTCCTCGGGCCTCTAACATCCTTTCTTGATCACGGGTCTTGAAGCGCGGCTCCGTCCTTCCACCTCGGCTCCTTCCTGTTGGCAAGGACTATCTGACTACAACCTCGGTTTGTGCACCACTTCGAACTGAGCAACATTAGATTGACACCATCTGTGGGAAATGCACAAAAAGCCTTTTCTAAAATCTTTTCTCCCCTCCCGCACAATCAAGAAAGCGATCAAGATGCCTAAGAACCAATCCAAACGATCAACATGTCGATCCCCATCACGGGAATCTTGGCGTCGCATCCCTCCACACAAAGAAATCCCTTAGCCTCCAGCCGTAGTTGATCTTGCGCAGTTCCAGATAATGCAAGAGAAGGATGACAAGGTCTTCGAGATAATGCAGACACTAGGATTCGCGGCACCGCCTAGCCAGGCCGTCCCCCCTCATGCCCTGACGCTTACAAAGGATGATCCTCGCCCCCGAGAACCCCAAAGCGCGCCGGCTGGACAAAAGGGGAGCACGGTCCGACCATGACAAGCAAGACACAGAAGGAAATCCGCCTCAACAGCCCGCTCTTGCGAGTCTCACAACCACAGTAGGACGCATCAAACTACGTGGATCCCCGCTAAAGAGAGGCTCGGAAAGCGGATGCCACCTTGTGTGGTCTCCATTGCTGAGTCCAACTCGGTGAAAGACCGCTCCACACGGCCAAAGAAGGAGAGAGCCCCACGTACTGCGGTCCCGGACAATAAGGACGCCAAGATTCGGAAGATTCGACAACGCTTAGTGGAGTTGGAGCGCAACCAAATTCAGAGAAGCACGGTATCGCCTGTAGATCAGCCCGTGCAGCCAGTTGTACCAACCACCAAGGAACCACTGTTCGTCCAAGAGATCATGGACGAGGTGCCTCCCACAAGGTGGCGGGCACCTCAGCTTGACAAGTACGATGGGAATACCGACCCTACCGACCACATCGAAGCACTTAAGGCTCAACTGATGTTACATGGATCCTCTGAGGGCCTGATGTGCAAAGCCCTAGTGGCCACCCTCACGGGCCCAACCCTAACTTGGTATTCCTCTCTACCTCCACGCTCCATAGCGTCGTGGGAGCAGTTGGAAACCCAGTTCCACACACGATTCACGACAAGCTAGAAGCTTTGGAAGACTTCGGCCAGCCTTATCCAAGTGCGGTAGAGGAAGACAAAATCTCTCAGAGACTACCTGGCGAGATTTAACAAAGAAGCACTACAGGTCAGGAACCTGAACTAGTCTGTGGCCGTCACCGCTATTCAGCACGAGCTC
Source organism: Nelumbo nucifera (assembly GCF_000365185.1). The sequence goes on from NW_010729255.1 coordinate 662,342, forward strand.
CGCCCCTCGCCTTTCAACTTCTCCATCTCTAAGAACCCTCCGCAAACACTAGCCGCGCTGATAAGCCATGCCCAAAAGTACATCAATGTGGAAGAAGCACAGGCGCAGTTACGGGATAAGGAAGAAAGGCCCGACAAGAAGATGAGAGACATAGAGGAGCGGAAATTAGAGAGATCAGATCGGGACCGTAAGAGGCAGGATCACCAGCCCGATCGCAGACCGCGAACACTGTCGCCGACCTATTGAAACTTCACATCGTTTAACACACCGTGGTCTGAAGTTCTGATGCAGATCTGTGACTACAGTTACGTCCGGTGGCCCGAAAAGATGAAAACACAAGGCAACAAGAGGAACCACGACAAATATTGTGAATTCCACAGGGACCACGACCACGACAGGGATAATTGTTTCAACCTTCGCAACCACATCGAGGACCTGATTAGACGCAGGTACCTCGGCAGATTCGTCGACAAGAACGAGAAGCCAGCACAGGAAGAATCGCGCGCAGAGAATGCTTGGCCACCGCCCCAAGCTCCTCTTGCTGGCGCGATCCACGTGATATAAGGAGGGATCGTCGTGGGAGGGGAGAGCAGCTCGGGGCGCAAAAAATATGTGTTGTTGTGCGAGGTTGACAACTGAGGACAAAAGAAGAGGTGAGATGATCCAATCACCTTCACAGAGGACGAACTCCGGGGGTGTAGACCCCACACGATGACGCCCTTGTGATCACGGCCGAGGTAGCCAACTTTGAGGCACAACGCATCCTGGTTGATACAGGCAGCTCAGCCGACATCCTCTTCAAAGAAGCATTCAACAAGTTCGGCATCGACAGGAGCCGTCTCACCCCTGTCAACACTCCCTTGATGAGCTTCTTCGGGGAGTCCCTCATGCCAACCGGGAGGATAACCCTTCCCCTTCTAATCGGAGAAGGTGATATCACCGCAATGGCCATGGTAGACTTCATCACGGTCCGTTGCCCAACACCTTACAACGCCATCCTCAGCAGGCCGACCCTCAATGCTCTACATGCCTCTGTCTCCACCTTCCACCTCGCGGTATAATTCCCGACCCAATATGGCAAGGGAATAGCACATGGGGACCAGAGGACCGCACGACAATGTTACCTGACCTCTTGCCGAGGACCACGCCCAGCTGTGGAAACACTGATGGTCGAAGCCAACGATCTGTGGGATGAGGTGAAGACGCAACGCGGCCAACCTGTCAAAGACCTCATCCAGGTGCCGCTCAATGAGAAAGACCCTGAGAAGGCAGTCCAGGTCGGATCTCTCCTGGATGACCGCCTCAAGGAGGAAGTAATACAGTTATTAAGGGACCACGCCGATGTGTTCGCTTGGTCGGCAGCAGACATGCCAGGGATTGACCCTGAGGTGATCACACACCGCTTGAACATCGATCCACGCTACCGACCCATCAAGTAGAAGTTGCTTGACACCAGCTTCATTCGGGAAGTGAAATACCCCGATTAGCTAGCCAACATGGTGATGGTGAAGAAGGCCAATGGGAAGTGGAGGACCAAAACATGCCCAATGATAACTTTCCTCTACCAAGGATCGACCAATTCATCGACACAACTGCAGGGCATGAACCCTTGAGTTTCATGGATGCCTTCTCAGGATACAACCAGATCTGGATGCACCTAGATGACCAAGAGAAAATGGCCTTCATCACCAACCGCGGACTATACTGCTACAAGGTGATGCCTTTCAGCCTCAAGAATGCCGACGCTACCTATCAGCGGCTGGTGAATGAGGTCTTCAAGGATCAGCTCGGCCGAAACGTAGACGCTTACGTCGATGACATGCTCGTGAAGAGCAAGAAGGCCAAACATCACCTTACCGACCTAAAAGAAGTCTTCGACACCCTCAGGAAGTACAAGATGAAGTTGAACCTAACCAAATGCACCTTCGGGGTCGGCTCCGACAAATTCCTAGGGTTTATGGTGATGCAAAGGGGAATCCAAGCTAATCCAGAGAAAACACATGCCATCCTCTATATGCAAAGGGGAATCCAACCAGATGAAGGAGGTGCAACGCTTCACCAGGAGAATAGCCACCCTTAGCAGATTCATGTCCAAATCCACAAACAAGTGCCTGCCCTTCTTCAAAGCCCTCAAATGTCCGAAGGACTTCCAATGGACCGAGGAATGTGAATAGTCCTTTCAAGAACTAAAACAGTATCTGAGCTTGCTGCCTCTCCTCACCAAACTGAGCCCAAGGGATGAGATATTGCTCTACCTCTTGGCCGGGGATGAGGTCGTCAGCTCGGTCATGGTCAAAGAGGAAGCTCAGCGCGGAAACCCGATACTCCAACCTGGAGAAAATGGCTCTGCCATTGGTCACATCAGCCAGAAAGCTCAGGCCATACTTCTAGGCCCACAACATTCGGGTGCTCATCAACCAACCCCTCAAGCAGATCCTCCAGAGGCCAAAAGCATCTGGCCGCCTAATCAAGTGGAGCGTGGAGCTAAGTGAGTTCGACATCGATTATGCACCCCGGCCCGCGATCAAGGCTCAGTCTTTGGCTGACTTCATCGTCGAATGCACCTTCACCACCGAAGACCCAGCCCCGCCGCCACAAG
>NW_010729255.1:673890-758703 GCF_000365185.1 Nelumbo nucifera
CATACTTTGGCTGAAGATCTAACTAATTATCTAACGAACCTGAACTAGGTTTTCATACTTTGGCTGAAGATCTAACTAATTATCTAACGAACCTGTGAATCCCCTCCTACCCATCCATCCACAGGTTGGAGTAACCTTGCAAGCAATCTAAGTGCCTCCCCCTCCAAACGAAAGAGGAAAAAAAAGGAACCTAGTGGGAATCTGTAATTTTGGTTTTTCTAGAGGACCAGATATTGCGAAAATTTCATCATTCTGTAGTTAGGAAGATCTAAATAGACTAAATAGAGAACCAAGACAAGTTTCACAAAGAAATCCTGAATGAACAGAAAAGAGTACAAGGAAGATTTTGCATATATACAAGTTAATCCCTACAAGAAGATGCAGATAAATTGTTATGCAGGAGATATACATGTGCGTTCTGCTAATAGAAAATGAGCAGGCTGCAATTTGGTAGGTTGAACAAGTGAGAATCAGTATCCAAACTCTACATGTGAAATGGTTTCCTGGGTGTCGGTGCTCGGTTCTCAACAGACTGCAATCTTTGTTTGAGATGAAATACTTCTACCTGAACATGTAAAGTGGATGCAACTGAGATTCGAAGGCCTCAAATTATCAACTAGTTAACATACCTATGGAATAAATAACAATCAAAGAAGACAAAGTCTCAATTGCTGGACACTGGGTTACAAATGGATGCCTGGTCCACTCTGGCTTGGTTTAGGTGCAAGGAATTAAGACATTGGTACATAGTACATACTTGGCTGTGCCTATCAGACCCCATTCATTATTGAGCCATTCCACCACCAACCTTTCTCAGTAGCCAGGAAAATGGACCACAATAATCAAATAGATTTGCATGCAATATGCATAAACTAGAACTGAGGGCATACCTGTAACTGGAATGCTCTTGCTCTTTCTCCTGCAAGAACTCCCCTGGTTGAATGCAGCTCCTACATATCCCAGATGACAACAAATAGTGCCGTTATTTAGGTGTTAACTTCATAAAACACGAGTCATTAAGTTAGATAAAGATTTCACGAATAAAATTGATATCACACCTTTTGTGTGTCATCCAAAACTGCCTTGAGGAAAGCTACATCATGCTCAAGTCGCACATTGTCTGAGTGGACAATGTTTGATAGGCTGTTGGCCTCTTCTTGTGCAAGTTCAACACCTGCTAGTTTCTCTTTTAGCATTTCCATCTCCTTCATTGTGTCGGCCAGCTTTTTCTCTATGTCCTGACGACTCTTAATGACAGAAGATAAGTTTTTCTCTGCAGCTTCACGGCCTGCCAATGAAGCCGCCAACTGCGCTTCTAGAATTCCATTCTTCCTTACCAGGGCAGCAATTTTTGAATCATACAATTGATAGACATTTGAAGGAGCTGATTTACCATCAGTTTCTGGGATTGCAATCTCATCACTTTCAGAGAGAAGGTTTACATTTGCTTGCTTCTGGAGGGGTCTTGTGTTTTCAGAATCAAAGACAAATGGTGTTTCCTCTGCAGAGCTCATAAGTCCGGCAATATCAGTCTGAACTCCCATATCCAATACCTTGGTTCTCTGCTCCATTGCATGGGACTATCATTATTATTTCTAAATAACAAGAGAATATAACCCCCATCATATGGCATGGCAATAAGGTCTAAAAATAATATACCATCCATGGAGGAGTGCGCAATTCAACCACACCCATTGAAGGTTACTCAGAAATACAGTATAGGGAATGTATAGACAAGCAAAAGCAACCATATCAAGTTTGGGGACCAACATCTGGTGAATCATTTCAGCTCAGCCCGGGCACAAACTTTGAGGTCAGGCCTCAGCCACATATTTATATATTATTTATGTATATAATATACATTATTTTATGTTTCATTTTATATTTTATATATAAGTATTATAATATGGCACATATAATACATATTATATATAATAATTTATAAAATAAATTTTATACATATATCACAAGACATAATATAAAATATTATATATATTTAGTATTTTATAAAAAAATCATAGGCCCAGAGAATTCGGCCCAGCTCATGATCACCCCTAACCCTAGTCAAGCTTGTCAAAAACACTGGAGTTTTAATACAGGGGTAGGAAATTGTTTCCGCACTACAGAACCCTAGTTTAGAGTAAATTTCCTAGGTTGCCCAACTTGAAGAATTTCAACTATATTGGGTTCAGGTTAGGTTCAGACCCATTGAAAATTTAACAACTTCTGTGTACAACCCCAACCCAAGTTGCACCCCTAAATTATGTCCTTTCTCTTTAACCAAAAATTTAGTCTAGTTACACATTCACGACATACAAATTACAGTGTAGAAAATGAACTCAAAGATACTAACATTCATGCAGATCACAAGAATTAGGACCAAAAAACACAACACAATAGATTCAAGATCATGGAGTGCAGCATATAGTTTTTGTGCCCTTCCTTGGATAGCAAGGGTTATGGTTAATAGAAACTTAGTAGGCAATATCATAGGAGCAAACTTCACGTGATTTACCTGTGAGGAAGAATTTTCATCTTCAATATTTTTCAGTATTTTAAGAGATGTATTGCATTCTTCCTCGTTATGAAATTGCTTACGAAGTGATACATTGCCAGAGGTAGGATTTGTGTCAAGTAAGCAATCTGAAATAGATTTCCTGCCAGAGCCATGATGCTCCAATGCAGACGCCAAATTTTGTCTGGCAACAGAACCAACTGGACATGAAGGAACACCACTAAATTGAGCAGCTAACCCTGTGGCATTTGTGCAATTCTGGAACAGAAATTGGCCTAAGCCTTTATCAGGTGTAGATCGCCTGTCCACGTGTTCTTCATTCTTTTCCATCATCAATACTTCTACCTGTGCAACAGTGCAAGTGGTAAATACAAAAATAAGATCAGCGGTGAAATTAATTTACGTATGCAAGAAAATGAGAAAAGATTGTTTCTTCTTCAACCTGGTTTGATGGCTCTTTTTTGGATCCCCCAAATGCAACAAGAAAAACCTTTTCCTTGTGCTGCACAAGAACTAAACTAAATCCCTGTACAAGGAATACAAACACAATTATGCCAAAAAATACAAAAAAACAATGCAGGTCTTTGAGATATATGTGCATGCCCAATAGAACAACAATGATAAAACAAGGGTTAGTAACTAAGTATAACCAAATTTAGAATAACAACTATAAGAAAAACGCAAAAATAGAGCTGCTTCTATGGATGTTCAGATGGCAATTTGAATTTTTCTTAATCTACAGCAAGATTGACAAGATCTCTTAATAATTCAGGATAACAAAAGATAGTAAAATAAACTCAACACACTCCATAATCTAATCCAGAAGAACCAACACCATGTACGGTTCTCTCAACCATAGACCTCTAATTAAGATGTCAGTTAGTTGGCATATCTTCATACTCATCTGAACAAGATACTCACTCTGATAGCCAAAAATCTAACATCCTTTATCAGACAATGAAAGCTCCAAAGGTCCTCACCTCTATCTCCATCCACCCAATCATTACTTGAGAGTCCACCTCAACCTCCAGAATAGTTGAACCAACTTGGTTGCTTTAGAACTTTGCAGATCAAATTTTCCTGTTTCTCACTGGTTATGTTGTTTATTCTATACTGACTACAAATGAACACCCAATCACTGGTTATGTTGTTTATTCTATACCCCTATCTCCATCCACCCAATCATTACTTGAGAGTCCACCTCAACCTCCAGAATAGTTGAACCAACTTGGTTGCTTTAGAACTTTGCAGATCAAATTTTCCTGTTTCTCACTGGTTATGTTGTTTATTCTATACTGACTACAAATGAACACCACAAGAAAGGAAACAGTTTCAGATGAAGTGTTAGATTAGAACACCTTTGCATTCAAGCACACCATCCACTCCATTAAAAGAAGAAAACAGTAGAATACAGGAACAAGTGATAAGAAATCAACTAAGGAGGGGAAAAAGGGAAAAAGCGCACTGTCCACTATCTAACAACACCAGTTATCAGCATTCCCAAGATGTGATCACCTAAGAGCAATCACTTTGCCTCATCTACCAGTCTTCCCCTAATCCTATACATTCTTGACTCCTTTAAATTTAACTTCTCCAACCTACCACAGAACCTGCAACCCTATGAAAAACTTCTAACATCCCCATTGCAATTGAAATTATATCGATCAACAAATTAGATTGATAAATCTATGCTTTTATCCCTTTCTTCTAATTCCAAAAATACTGTCCTCGAAAATTCTTCACCACCAAAAAAGAACAATCCCAACTAATTATCAAAAAAAAAAAAAAAACAATCCCAACTTCTTGCCGACTTTATGTCAATTTTTTTTAATGGTTTACAATCCAAGTTTTATGAATGTATGATATAAAGAATGATGTACAAATAGATATTTGCCAAGCACCCAATAAGTTTTAGGCTAGCCCTTACTACCTAAACCAGTTTCTTTCATGTTACATACAACCATTGGGGATACTCCTGCAAAAGAAATCATTCCTGTTAACACTTTGTGTGGCCATTGCATCAACCAACTAGTCTTTGAACTTAGGTAACAATTGTCCTCAATTCTCTGGCCAGATGTCATACTTTCCTCATGATGTGTCAATAATGCCATGAATATCAGCTATTTTTTTTGGATTTGTATTGCTAGGCATTTCTGGCACAGAAATTTCCGAGCCTGTACACAGTTTTTATCTAAGCCAGGCCTGGCCCAGCCTGGATTTACTATCACCATCATCTAGGCTTTGTCCCAACTATATGGGTTGGTTATCTGAATCCTGCCCATGTCCTTTTCTTACTACTTCAACCCAAGTCCTTTCTGGCCTGCCCCTATCTCTTCTAGCCCCTAAAACTTCTAAGAGATCACTTCTTACAAGTGCTGTAGATGGTCTTCTTTGCAGATGCCCAAACCACACTTCCCCAACATCAATACTCATCTCAACCAATGCCCCACAAGTTTCTCCATTCAAAGCCATTCTCACCTTGCTGATGGAAGAGGTGAATTTACCACCTTCAACTCATTATTTAGACAAGTATCAATGTGCACATCCACAGAAGCCTTTTTGTTTTTTTCTTTCTTTTTGAAAAATGAAAATCATTAAAAATAGGAAAGAGGCTACAGAGGGAGAGGCCCAAGGACCAAACAACAGAAAAAAACAAAAATGGTTGTTGGAGGCCCATTTTATTATCACCCTTTCAACTTTCCTTCAAATCTTTTCAAAAAGACACTAAATAAAATATGGATATTTGACAACGCACATCCTTTCTTGAATGTGCGAAGGCAGATATCTTTATGGCCTTCATATGCAAGGCTACAAGTTCAATTCCCAACAAAAATAAACTTATCTGAAACTCCCCTAACTGAATTTGAAAATTGCAATAGTCATGCTGTACAGACATGAAACCCATTGATTAAAGAACACTTTCTCATTTCTTGACAATGAAAATAGAAGCTTCATTGACCTGGGATGATAGGCAGTAGTAAGCCTCTTGATTAAGAACTGGTAGAAGACTGCTATGTTGACCTAAAATTTTTTAAGCAATACAGACCAAGTTGATAGGTACACCACCAGGTCATTGTTTCTGCTATCCACGAATCAAAACAAATAAAAGGGATTGAAACTTGGAAGTCACAAGTCAAGCATCTAAAGCCAAAGAGACAGAAACTAGTACAATAGAAAAATGAAATGTAGTCTGAGACTTAGTAGAAGTACAAAGTAGTATCATCAGAAAAAGAATAGAAGAAACAATATCATAAAAGAACACATTAAATAGTCAACCAACATGGCTTACTTTGTTGGCAGTAACAGAAGAAGACGGTGATGCTACAGCTACAGACCATTCAACTTTTAGCACATCAAAGACCAAGGTTTCAGCATGCCCTGAGAGAGAGAGAGAGAGAGAGAAAGAGAGATTCATTATCAGTATGTATAGGTGCAGTTTCTTCTGAGCAAGTTTCAAAGTATCAATACACCTGATACACACAAACATGCGTATCAGGTGTTTCAGGTGAATGGAAAACTTTCTTTTTTTAATTTTTTTACTCATACTTTCCCAGGGGGCTGATATTAATGGTATTTAACATCTAAAATAAGACTTCTGAAAAATGCCTTAAAAGGGCGTATCAATGAGCTGTTGATACGATACAAAACTTTGAACATTGCTTGTGAGGACTTCGGTTATGACCAACCAAAGCCAAGCCAAAAAGGCAGAATTCCTTAACATGACATAGGTGAAAATCACCCCAAAGTTACTTTGAATTTAGGTGGCATTTGGTTTGTTCATAAGGAAACCTGCAGTATGGTTGAAACAACTGGGCCCCACTTTTGTCAAAGTTGCAAAAAAGTGGCTTTTGTAACCATGCAGCCCATTTGGTGGTATTCTATAGCCTATTGCTTTTAGTTTTTTGAATCATGCAAACCCAAAAGAGGGTATCATGCTTGCATGAGTTTGTGGCTGTGGGCCAAGCAACTTGCCACCTGGGCATTATTATATAACACATGAAAAAAGCTTGTTAGTACCATAAAGCAGGGGAGATAATTACAGGACCATGGGATTTGTGGTCCTGGAATCACAGAATCTGCCCAACAAACCCCCAAAAGCTGTTTAGTGCTTCACAACCACAGGGGAAAAAACATGGACCAGAAACCCCCTTAGATGATCCCAACCCAACCTGGGTGGGACAGTTTGGGCTTAAAGCCTTACATGAAATTTAACATAAAATTTCTTTATTCTTTTTTTATGGTAAATAGCCAAGTTGGTTGAATTAACACCTTTTTTGAAAGAGTAATGTATTGTATTAATCATTTCATAAACATTTACATGTATAGCTCCTGCACAGTCAGAAACTATACAAGGAGAAATACACCTTTTAAAATTTTAACATGACAGTCAGTTCTTCCTTCCAAGAATATTATAAAAATAAAGTATCATAATCAAAATAGCCCGGTGGTTGAAGGCCTTGTGAACAGCAAGCCAAGAGGGGAGAGTCATCACAGATTTTTTTATCACCACACCCCCACCTGACATTGGTGCCATTTTTCAGAGCATTTTGTGCCACTGTAATGTGAAGACCACATAATGATATTTGCTTGTTCTCACGGCCCTCTGTAAGAGGCTGACAGAGGTTGACATGGATAACACCTCCATGGCCACTGCATAGTGTTATTGTGTTAAGACAAGCAACTTTCAGGATTGTTGACCATCAGCACAATAAACACCAACAACCCATGCAGCAATGACCTCAAAATGCTTCTTCCTCCTCATTTTAACATCAACTGTCAAGCCAAATTAGCACAAAGAGTTCCCTGATATACTGTGTCTGAAATTGCTTCCAAGTCAAACTTTTAAGATGAAGGACCTGGGCCCACTTATTTTTATTGGTTGGAGGTTCATTATGTCCTAAGAGGTTATCTTGCAAACTAGAAAAAGTATTTCAAAGATCTAAGCATCTTGGCTAATCTTATGACAATTTGGTCAATAGTCCAATGGAATTTGATGCTAATTGTAATCTGTCACAGATAAAGGACCCCTCTGACCTCAGGATGTGAGGAAGAAATAAAATAAAAGAGAAGAGAAGAGAAAAAGAGAGCAGGATGTGAGGATTTTGAATCTAGTTCGTGCAGAGAAAGGACCCCTCTGACCTCTTTTATATTAATAAAAATAAATATTACAGAGAGGTCCCTGAGAACAGAAAAATTACAAAAGACCCCTCCCCTGCACCTGAAACACATAATAAAAAACACCTTACAACACTAATTAACACAAGGAAGATGGAGTTTATCCTTCCATCATCCATACTTCTTCAATTCATCAAGTCATAATCAACTCAATTCAATAAAGTTTTATCCAAGCTATATGGGGTTGGCTACATGCCAAGTGATAAAGTAGGCACATCAACCAATTAGAGGGTCAATGTAGCTAGAAGATTCAACCCTCCAAGGTCACAAAAATCAGAAATAAACAAGATGAATACCAATAAACAACAAGTTTATGCAATTCTTTAAAACTTTTCTACAAGACAAAGTTGGACATATGCCTTTTCATGGGTCCTGCCTTGCTACAGGACAAAGTTGCAAAAACTTACTCTTTACTAACATTCCTCAATAAACAGACAGAGAAACCACAAATGATTAACTCATGGCAAGCAAACATAAGTCTATAATATGCCTTCAGTTTTGATGCATACGTTTTTTCCTGCTTCCACCCCCAGCGATATACCAGTTAGTTCCACATAAAACTCCACAGCAACCAGCTCTAGGTGATGGGTGGAAACCTCGAAGTTTAATCCTTGACCATATCATCTGGCAAAATTAAAACTACTATATTAGAATCTTGTAACAGACCAAGATCCACTTTATCAGCTGTTAAAAGAAATGCCATATGATTGTGAAAGACAATCTTGTCAAGAAAATCAAAAGCAAAAACTGCTCAAGTAAACATACTGTTTCAAAATCAAGCGAGTACAAGTCATTCAGAGTACTAGATTTTGATGACCCTCCAAAAATGTAGAGGATTCTGTCATCATAAAGAGCAGCCACATGATTGGATCTTGCAGATGGTCCTGTTCCTCTGCATACGCATAAGAGTTCCATAGTTAAACAGCACAAATAGTATTTTTTGTATTATATTTAAACATGAAACAAAACTGAAAATGATACTCAAAAAGGTAATGGGAAGCTCCAATTTGACCAACACAGAAGATACATCCCTCTGCAAGCACTTCAAGGGGGGCTTTTTATGGAAACCAGTAGCAAGCGATTCATATCATATAATGAGAGATACTTACGTGCAATGAAGCGGGAGCCACATCAGAGACTTTAGATCAAACATATGAAGATCATTCAATTTCCTTCTTTTGGAATCTTCACCCCCAAACAGGATCAATACAGAACCTGCTCTGACCACAGTATGCCCACTACGAGCAACCTACATTGCATGTCAATTTTAACTGCCATCTTTCAATATCAAAATGTTACAGACCCTTTACTTTCAATCTTCAATCAATGAAGCTACATGGTTCTACATACAGTAAGATCAGAGAGAACCAACATATCATGGTATTGAGGATTGACATATGTTCTTCGCCCAGCAATGACACATTGCCAAAACGTGTGAACTCAACAATGATAATGTCACCCATCATGATGTCATGAAAAAGTAAGATCAGTCTACATGTGGGAAATATCAAAAACTATCAGAAACTATGCACTGAATCACATATTTGGTCACTTCATATGCAGGAAATACATAAAAGGAATACATGTACCTTCATCCTTTTTGTATTTTCCTCACAAACTAATGCTAGGAATTACAGCAAGTCAAAGATGATGTCTTTTTAAGAGTTTAAATAGGGAGCCACAAAAGAAATTGCTTTGTAGAATACAATAGAGATCAAGATAATTGAAAGCCTTAGAGGGCATACAAACAGGGCAATGGGGTAGCCTCTTCTTTTCTTAGATGAAGAACATGAGAAGTGAATATTACTGGGGTAGGCGTGTGTGTGTGCAGGACTGCAGGGGGGATGTAGAAAACATGTAAAGGCTTTTAGGAATTCAAAATAAAGCCAGACCCTTTCATGCTAAGCATCTTCCTTCTCCTACAGTGGTCATCCCCACGCAAGTTTTCAGGTGAATGAAAACTTTTTTATTTAATTTTTCTACTCTCATGCTTTCACAGGGAGTCAATATTAATGGTATTTAACATATATAAAAAACAGCTTTTTGAATATGAATTGAAAAAGGTGTTTTGATGAACTGCCACAAAAAAATAATAATAATAAGCTGCCAATACGATACGATACGCCCTACTGTATTGAAATTTTGAACATGTAGATCATTAGTGACTTTAAATATCAACATATTTAGTTTAGTTTCAAGGTGCATATATATGATTCTAGGCAACAATGAAGCATGTAATCACGTAGATACCCATCTACAAGATAGAACTTTACATGAAAAAAAAAATTGAAAAATAGCAATACACTTTACTAAAAAACAATGAATTTCATATTGAAAAGGCAATCATTTTAAATGTGATAATTGCAAATATTTGAAGGCAAAATCTATGGTGTATTCTATGGAAATTGTTGTAATATAACACAAACATGAACACACCAGTGATAAAGTGACACATCACTGACATCTTGACATTCTTAAAAGTCTTAAAACGGTAAGTATGCCTTCTGTAACATGAAACAATGAAAAGTAAATAGACCATGTGATGTCTTTAACATGATTGGTTGATTTTTTTATTTAACATGCAGAAAACATTTGAAATACACCCAAGTTGGACTCATATTTGAAACAAAACATTGCAATAAAATAAGTATTTAATAGAGCAAAAGAGAAATTGCATGCCAAAAAACTACTTTATAAGTAGAGAAGGCAATGATATTTCAGTATTAGAATATTTGCAAGAGACAGAAAAATGAAAAAAAAAAGTACAAGGAACTATGTTTTGTTCAATGAGAAAGAGACCATATTTGCAGAAACAAAGTGTTTTCTATCCAGAAACAGTAAAGAATAGAAAGGACACTTGTCACAAAGCTAAGTAAAGAAAACCCCTGTGGTACAACCTAAGTAACTAAAAGAACTAACAGTCAATTAACAATACTCCCCCTCAAGTTGGGTTGTGTATGTCTGACTTGTCACAAAGCTCATTGTGCTGCAAATACTAAAGCCCCTTGATAAACATATGCAAGTTGATCCTTTGAGTTGACATAAGGAGTGCACGCTTCACCATTCTCCAGCTTCTCCCTTATAAAATGCTTGTCCACTTCAATATGCTTTTGTTCTATCATGGAGGATAGGATTAGCTGCAATATTTATAGCTGCCTTCTTGTCACAATAGAGAGACATAGGGTTGTCAACACTAAACCCTAACTCTCCCAATAAGTTCTTTATCCAAAGCACTTCAGCAACCCCATGTGCCATAGCCTTATGTTCAGCTTCAGCACTTGACCTTGCCACTACACTTTGCCTCTAGCCACTACAATTGGTGGACTGCCTGTCATCCACTGTACCTTCCCAGCCAGTATCTTTATACGCCTCCACTTTTAGGTGACTGGTGACCATGCTTTCTAAAAAGAACCCGGTTCCTAGGCAGATACTTCTTCAAGTATCTAAGTACTCAAGTGTGGTACACCTTAGGTGAATGCATGAACTAACTAAAAACCCTGATAGCATAAGCAATATCAAGGCATGTTAGAGACAAGCAATCTTCCTACTAACCTTTGAAACTGTCTCACATCCTTCACAGGTTCTCCACCACAATCACGCAATCTATGACTGATATCAATAGGGGTATTAGTAGGCTTTGCACCAAGTTTGTCTGTATTTTGTAGGAGACCTAGGATGTACTTCCTTTAAGAAACAAAGATACCCTTTTGTGAACGAGCAACCTCAACTCCATTTTAAATTGGGTAGCCAAAATTTCTTTTAATTTTTGTATTTCAAAACTCCAATTTCTCGTGATAAATGATGATGATGTCATCCACATATACTATCAACACAACCACCTTCTCCCTAGGGTTGTCAATCAGTCGAGTCTGACCCGATCACCCAACAGACCCAATGGACCCCAATAAGATCAATTCTGGTTCCAACATTTGTCCCAATGGGTCGGTTCCAAAACCTAATTTCTTGTCCCGATTATTATCAGGTCGATACCGGGTCCACCCTATCCTGAACTGATTAGGACCCGCCCTAAGGCATATAGTAATTATATATTAAATATATATAGTATTTAATAATTTTAATAGATTACATATGATGTAGTATTTAAGTATGATATGTCCAAAATGGTCATTTCGGTAGGGTTTCAACTAATGAGCATTTCTTTTCTTCTCCATTGCAATAACAAAAGAAGGGGCTGCCAGTTACAGCTTCTTGAACCAATGAGCACTGAGCAGTGAACTTGATCACTGGAAACTGAATATACCGTTCATCCATCCGTCCGTCCATCCAATCTAACCTCTCTCGTTGTTCGTTTGTCTCTCTTCTCTTGTCATCGCTTTCCTCTCATTAGTATGTTCTCTCCCCAATCTCCACAGGTCATGCCAATTGATATCATCATGTCTTCTTATTTTTTAAGGGTTTCGTCCATCATCCATCCATTTCTCATCATTCGTCTATCTGTCTCTCACAATCCCTTTGTCTTCTCTCACCGTTGTTTTCTCCTCACAGGTATGTTCATCTCTCGTCGGTTATCCGTCTGTCTTCTCTCAACGTTGTTTTCTAACTTTTCTCCTCACAAGTATGTTCATCTCCCGCCATCCATCTACAAGACTGCATAGGTGTTCTCTTCATTTTTGTCTAGTTATAATCAGGTCCATCAAGTTCGACCCGATTGTCTCAAGAACCGATCGGCTCGGTTCTGGTTCCAAAATTACAGACCCTATAGGGTCTGGGTTGGTACCAGGTCCATGGTTTTCCTTGTCGGTTCAAGACTAGTTCTACTAGGTTCTGAGTTCTGATGCAAAACCATCTCTTTGGCAGTCCTACTCCTAAAACCTCTTTAAAAAAAAAGGGTGTCATCATACTAGCACTGCCTGAATCCCTCCTATCTTCTAAACCACCATATGAAATCTGTTGAACTAGGCTCTAGGGGACTATTTTAAGTCATACAAAGACTTCTTCAACCTACACACCTTGTCTTCACTACCCTTTAGCATGGAAAGCCTGTGGCTAAACCATGTACACTTCCTCTTCGAGATCACCATTCAAGAATGCACTTTTGATATCAAGTTGGTGCAATTCCCAATCCAGATTTGCAACTAATGAAAGGACTCAAATAAAGTTCATTTTTTGCTACCAGGGAAAACAACTCAACATAATCAATACCATACACCTGAGTGTACTCATCGTTGAACAAATATCCAATATGAAAATCAACTTTGATAAAAGTTGGTGCAATTCCCAATCCAGATTTGCAACTAACAAAAGGACTCAAATAAAGTTCATTTTTGTATCGAGGAAACCGGAAAACAACTCAGCATAATCAATATCATACACCTAAGTGTACTCATCTTTGAACAAATATCCAATATGAAAATCAACTTTGATAAAAGTTGTATTGTGGGTTTGAATATGGAGGAAAGAGAAATATTCAGATGTATGGTTTCTCAATGGCCTATGAATTATTTGGGACTACCTTTGGAGGATAACCCAAGAGGTATTAACTTCTAGAACCCTGTGATTGAAAGATTTATAATGAGATTATTCATCAAAAAATAAAAGATTTACGAAGAGATTGGCTTCGTGGAAGAGAAGTTGCTTGCCTTTGGGAGGAAGGATCGTACTATTTAGGTCAACTTTACTCAACTTGCTAGTTTATTACCTATTGTGTTTAGGATTCCAAAAGAGATTAGTAAAAGGCTAGAAAAGTTTATGAGGGATTTCTTATAAGAGCTAAGGGAGGATAAAAAGGACCATAAAGTAAGTTGGGGCGTGGTTAAAAGAAGTACGAAGTTTGGTGGTTTAGAATTGGGGAATATTTAGGAGAGGAATGTTGCCTTGCTAGACAAGCGGCTATGGAGGTTAGTAAGTGGCTATGGAGGTTGCCAATTGCCAGAGACAAAGTGTGGGTAAACGTGATCATTAGCATTCATGGGATTGCAGCTGATGGCTGAGATGCTAGAGTTTTGGTTTGGGCAACAAGAGCATCTCCTTGGAGGCCCACTCATGCCATCCTACGTTTTTTTCCTGCAACACATCAGGTATAATGCCTTTTTTGGTCAACTTGTAAAATTCTGGGAACATGTTTGGTTGGGCAACTCATCCTTGAAAGAGCAATGCCCTTCCCCTTATAGCATTGTTTTTTTATAAGTATTCCATTTATACCATTGTTGGGAACATGTTTGGTTGTGGTTCCTTCCAATTCAAGATTTGAGTTTGATTGGAACTTGGGGTTAAGAAGAGGCTTGTGTGACTCTAAAATAAGTAGTGTTTTAACATTGCTCCAAGGTCTTGAAGGGGTTTTCTTGGATCTTCTAAGAAGAGATAGTAGCATTTGGACTCTTTCCTCTTCGGGATCTTTCACTTGTGCCTTTTTTCTAGTCCTTAATACAGTATGGTGATAGTCTTGGTTTGGATTTTCTGGTCAAAGAGGTTTGGAGTAAGTTTTTTTCCGCATAGGATAGGAGGTTTCTACAAGAATGTGTATTTGGAAAGAATTAGTACTTGTGATTTACTCCAAAGAAAGGGACCTAATTGGTGCTTATCCCCATCGGTGTCTTCTTTGTAAGGCTAACAATGAGACTTTATATAACTTATTAATCTCCTATCCCTTTGTTTCTTCAATTTGGGTATGGTTTCTCTCTTTGATTGGGTGCAGGTGAAACCCCTTGCCCAATGTACAAAGCTTGTTTTGCCCGTACTTTTGCTAGCTAGAAGAAGAGAGGAAGAACATTATGGAGGTGTACAAGAGCAACAGTTTGTTGGATAATATGGGAAGAAAGGAACTTGAGGACATTTTCAAAAAAGGGAGTAGTAGGGTGGTCCATTGGGTTTTGAGGATATCCCTGCTGTTGACCTGATGAGAAAGTGGAAGGAAGTGGCTGATTCAGCTCCCCACAAGGCTGTCATTAGGCCTTCTTAGTCTCCACCAATTAGTGGATTCATAAAACCGAACTTTGATGGAAGTAGTGAAGGAAATCCGAGTCCCTCATGCATTGGAGGTGTTTTCAAAAATGATGAAGAATTATTGCTCGTTTTTCAGGCCCTATTTACGTGGGTGATTCTCAGAAGGCTGAAATTTTGGTGGTTACAGAAGGAGTTCAAAAGGCCAAGGAAATGAATATCCATAAACTGATAACTGAAGGGGATTTAAAGCTGATTATAAGCTGGCTGCAAAAGGAGGAGGCTGGTTGGTGGGTATTAGTGAAAAAAGATTTAAGTGGTTGTCACAAGGAATAGAAGTTAATCTGCATTGGGTGAAAAGAGATGCTAACTCCTTTGCTGATGCACTGGCTAAACAAGGGGTGGGAATGAATCATCTATTTTGGGCTCTGTTTTAATATTGTGATTCTGTTTTATCTCAGGAATTCACTTCAGTTATTAATAAAAAAATCAAAAAAAAAAAAAACATGCAGTTTTGTTTGATTAAAAAATTTCACAAAAACTTTGTAAATTCTCATCCTCTAAGTTAAATTGAATACCGGAATGTCTCCTTTTGCTTCCATAAGTGACCAGCATTCTGTTTCTGTATCAAAAGACCATACTGCAAAACCCAAAAAGAAAGATGAAATTTAGCATGGGACAGATAAAACAAATGAGTCACCTCCGAATGTGATAATACAAAGAACCACCTGAAACTCTGTCACTTGCTGGGTCAGTTTTTCCACCAATCAGAAGCACCTTTTTACCCCAAGAAACCTGGTTGAAGCAAGCAACCGACACAATTTTCAGTGCTAGCTGTTATAAAAGCTACCCATTCCATTATGTGTGGTGTAATTTGGCTAGTTATCATCTAATTTTAAGCAATGGCTGATTAATAAAGTGTATGTTTAATCAGGCTGATATCTGGACAAGAAAAGGTTTTGTTATTTTACATTTAAAGAATGTATTTAATAGAAAGGCATAGGAAATTAAAGAGAGGGAGAGAGAGAGAGAGAGATGGAAGATCTGAAAGGACAAGATATGAGAATCTAGCAGTTAGAAGCTAAAAGATTTATACCAGACTATGACCTTTGCACGCAGGGATTTTCAGTGGCAGACTACTTGGTGATAGATAAAGCTTTGATGAAGCAGTAGTCCAGGTAAATCTCTCAAAGTTGAGTACCTGAACAAGCAGCCAAAAGAAAATACTTAGCAGGTTCCAGAAAATGTATGAGACATACAACAAAAAGAAAAATAATTAGATGAAAGTTAAGGCTAACTGATCTGCAGTCCCCCCTTACCCACCTAACCCCCTTCTCATGTAACACACTACCTAAAAGAAACTATAGCATCCCTTTACCTGGACATCATCTAACAATTCATGACCTGATTCACCACCAACTACCACCATTTTGTTCCCAATTACAGCTGCTGCATGCTATATCGAGAAAAATAAAATAAGGTTAGCCTTTAGAAGAATATTTTACAGACAATTATTTTTTAAACAGCAGACTTTGTAAGGCAAACTAAGAATGAAGAGTTGTGAATATTAGCACATTGAATCGAGGCTTAGGTTTGTCTCCTATGGTTGACAACACCATCCAATTCTCAGAGTTTCCTGGTGTGCGGTTATCAGTTTCAGATCGAGAAGAACACTGGCAGTTAAGTTCATCAGTATGACTGCTTGTAGGTGCAGTGTTTTCTCCCTGCAAACATTAGAAATTAATGCACATCTTATGGGTACAAAACCATATGCGAGTAGGTTTTAAGTCTTACATTTGAATGGCCGACGCGCTTGGCTGGTCTTATAGGACTTCTAGTCCCCTGAGTAGAATCTGAAAGCTGGACTTTCAACCTTGATGCAAGATATTAATGAGATTAGAGATATCACATTGTAAAATTATTAAATCTTTCCTTTCAAAGTTATGAGGAATTTTTTTTGGTTACTTTCTATGTTCTGTGTGTGAAAAAAAAAAGATAAAAAAGAAAACATATATAGCCATAATTGTATCATTGTATGAATACACAGAAAGCAGCCCACAAACCATGCATTTTGAATGAAAAGAAAAAAAATCCAAGTTCCCAGGAGCAATAACCAATCAGACATGTAATAGAATTTTTAATGATCATCTAGCCTCGTTCAATTATATGGGGTTGGCTACATGAATCCTATTTCACCATTCCATTTGCTTAGTGCTATATCCATTGTTAAATCATGACTGCTTAAATCATTTCTTACCACTTCAACTAATGTCCCTTTGCGTCTACTCCCATCCATTCTAGCAAGGGGTGAGCAAGAAAAACCAAAAAACTGAACCAAACCGAAAACCAACTGAAACCGAACCCAAAATCCGGTTAACCAAACCAGTCGGTTCGGTACTTTAAAAACACCGAAGGTATTCAGTTTCGGTTAAACAATATAGAAAACTGGCGGTTAACCAAACTGACCGGTATACATATATTTCTATATATTTTATATATATTTTTGTATTTTATATATATTTTTGTATATTATATATATATATATATATTTTATAATTTCAATATATTATAAATTAATAAATATGCATTATATATAATATATTATTTATTATTTAAAATATAATATTTCATATATATTTCTATTTTTTTATATACTTATATGTTTTTATAATATATATTATAAATATAAAAAACAGAAAAAACAACGAACTGAACCAATGGCTAACTGAACGGGTAAATATGCATTATATATAATATATTATTTATTATTTAAAATATAATATTTCATATATATTTCTATTTTTTTATATATTTATATGTTTTTATAATATATATTATAAATATAAAAAACAGAAAAAACAACGAACCGAACCGATGGTTAACTGAACGGGTCAACCAGTAAACCAATCGGCTTCAGTTCAGTTTCAGTTACCGGTATTCCAGAAACCGGTAGGTCCGGTTCGGTTTCAAAAATAGGCCCATAGTTCGGTTAACCGAACCGTGAGCACCCCTACTTCTAGCCCATTCAACTGTAATAGATGGTCTTCTATGCATATAACCAAATCATCTTAGTCTATTTTCTCTCATTTTATCTCCTATTGGAGTTACTCTTAGGTTCCATTGAATGATTTCATCTCTTATCCTATCCTTTCTAGTTTTTCCACTCATCCATCTCAGCAAATGCATATCTGCCACATACTTTTTTAAAATGTTTTTTCTTGACTACCCAAACCCTGCTCCATACAGCATTCTGGCCTTACAACTGTTTTGTAGAATTTTTAATAACAAGGAACTAAAATCTGGAAAGACTAATAACATCGTTTTACAGTTATAACCAAAATAGAGTCTTCTTTACCACTTGCTCCCCCAACCATAACCAAATCAAGAACCACAATTAGCCTATATCAGTTATTCAATGGTGTTTTGCCTCATAAAACCTAGCAAGGATTTCAACCAGTGCCATGTACCAATGCTACAAGTGAAATGTAGAACACCATATCAATAGGACTCCATCAGACACTTTTGAACTTAACCTCTACAACTAAAAATGAACCAGCTACATGAAGCTACCCTGTAAAAATAGATAGCAGCATTTTACACAGTCACAGACAAGTAATGTGAAATTTAATGCAACTAATTGGTTCTAATGCCAGAAACATCTCAAACAAAACATAAAGTGCTAGATATTTCAACCATTGCAAGTTATTATGCACTCTCACCCTCTCAGTAAAGTCTAAAATGGCATTATTTGATTCTATAAGAAACAGCAAAACAGTACAACCACACCAACAAAAGAAGGGGTTTCTATGAAGCTATGGACCAAACCCCTATTTCTTCTGGCTACAAATATCGCCAACAGTAACCGCAAAACTCGAGTTCCCTAATCCGTTGACTAGCATTAATCTCCAGGAACTCATTCGAGCACTAAGGCACAACATTAGAACGCAGTTTCCTCGCAGCTTAAAGGTTTAACCATATAGCTTCAATTTTATGTTTACAAATATAACTCATTTTCTTCCCACATTTTGAAAGTCTGAACCTAAAACTCCAGCATCATTGTATGCATTTCATCTCCACTAACGCCTCTTCCAGATCATCAACAAAAGGATCAAAAACAAAAACGAAACAAGAAAAAAAAAAAAAAAAAAACTCACCTCCCAAGCTTCATCCGCCTTCGGGAGAATCCAAACATTTTGACCGGTCCGAGAGTCCACGGCAAAATAGATCAGTCCAGAATCATTGAACGCTAGTCCAACCAAAACCTCCGCGCAGAAACCCTATCCTTTAAACCTTCACGGGCAACAAAAGAAACTACATTATCAAAAAGAAACCTATAAGAGCTCAGAAATAGTAACAAATGCGAAAAAATATAAACAGTACCTTAGCAACCATACAGAAATCAACAAAGTTGACGAAATAAGCAGGTTCAGTCAGTTCCTTCTTAAAACCAAAAGCTCAACTTTCGAGGGGAGGTGCGAGATGAGTGAAGGTTTTAGCGAAGAAGAGATTGCAAGGGAACAGACTTAAGAAACCACGGAAGTTTCCAGGTTAGATTCAGAAAGAGAAAAAAAAAAAAGGGCAACGTAATCCGGTCTATGAGTGGATTTGTGAATTTTCGTGAAGATTAAAAAATCGTCTTTCGGCTCGTGAAGCTATGGAGTGATTTTCTTCACGCAATTAATTTCATTTGTTTTCTAGTATGAGAACTGCTTCTTAGTTTGAGCTGTAACTGATAGCAACTGTTGCAGTTGCAGGGATTTACAGTACAATGATGCGC
Organism: Nelumbo nucifera; assembly: GCF_000365185.1. Next base: position 693,258 of record NW_010729255.1, read on the forward strand.
AGGATAGCGCTTGGTTGTTTCCCGCTTGGCACTTTATCACCGTGCCATCAGCGACAACGTTGCTATTCTGCGCGGGGGAGTGAATGCGCATCTCAAAAAGACGTTGCAAGTGAAAAAATGGGTCATTAATTCTAGACCCCTATTCTTCTACATATTTACTAAAACCAACCCTCTAACTTGCATATATTACTAAAATAAATTGACCGTTTATGAGGAAGCCACAACCTCTTAAGAAAAGTCGAAAATATGAGATTTTTATTTCAAAAATAACCCTAATAAATATTTTAAGAAAAATATACCCCTCTCTCCACATTATAACCTTGTTTGAAAAAGTGGTGGATCATGTATAATAAGAAAATTCTTTAGGGGTATTATTGAAATAAAAAACTTTAGGTCTATTTCCTTTCACATTTTTCATTTGCTTTAAAAAGGTCTCGTTTGTTTTCTAGTAAGCCATTTACATAAAACTTATTAAAATGGATAATTATTATCCATAAAATGCAATTATTAGAAGGGATAATTGTTAACTTCCTCCAAGTAGTAAATTATCCACAAGAGATGGGTATCACGGAAAAATAATGGGATTATGGCTGATAAGGGCATTTTTGATGCTTTAATATCAATTAAAATAATATTTTTAATATAGTTTTTAGAATATGACAACTTTTTTTTAAATATCAAATAGGGGTAGAAAACATTGTTCATACATCTCCTTTTTCCTCTAGACCACTGAATAAATCTCCCAACCTCTGATCTCTCTTTCTCTTTATCTTTCTCTTTCTCTTCTTCTTCTCTGCATCTTAGTTGTTCCAAACCCATAGTAGAACTGTTATGAGTTATTCTTCTAAAGCAATTAGAATAATACATGAAACATCGTACCAGGTACATGAATTGACAGTTTGGTTCCAATTACTAAGTCCGTTAGATGTATTTGAAGCAGTTTTGGACGTCATTAAAGCTTGAAAATCGGGAATGGAAGAGGTCTATAAGGAGAAGCAAGATACACATAATGAAATGCAAAATCGCAAGAGTGGGCTTTACCATTTTTGCTTGCAGCAAGCTAGCAACTATAAGGGTGAACAAAAAAATAGAGATATGTGATCAATATTTGTTAATATTGGGAGAGATTTGTTCATGGGTTTGAAGGAGGAATGAGATGAATAATGTTTTGCCTCTATAAGATATTTTTTAGAAAAGTTAGCTTATTTTAATAATTATGTTAAAAAAAATTTATTGATATTAGTACCTAGAAGTTGTCCTTATCGACTACAATCCCAAAAATAATTCATCATTAAACTTATAATTAATAAAAAATGGCAAAAACTACTAGGAATGACAACAAGGCAGGGTAGGGCTAAGTTTTGCCTACCCCATCCCTAACCCCAAAATCAAATGCCTTGCCCCGTCTCCAACCCAAACCCCATCGGAGCTAGAAATTTCAACTCCATTCCCATCATTGTAGAAAATGGGGATCCCCAAATTTACCCCACCCCGAACATTCATACTTATATACTTATAAAATTATTTTATTGTTTTTTTTAAACTTACCTAAAACTATTTCATATTATGTATTATAATATAATTGAATATAAATATTATAATTTAATATAACATATATTAACGATTATATATCGTATTAAGTATTATATAATATAGTCGGGTGGGTTTGGAGCCCGGGTCGGGGCAGGATGGACAAAATATCATCCTCTCCGTGTCTTTGATCCCTACAATTTTCGAATTTATCCATTTGTCAAAAAATGAAATAAATCTAAGAAGTAAAAAATGGCCATTTCCAAATGAAATATAAATCGATCCTACCCAAAAATTGAATAAGTAAATAATTACAAACCAAAAGGGGTATTTTAATAATATAAGAAAATAAAAGATAGACTGAAATTAATATGTAAAAGTATGAGGAGTATCCAAAGTAAATTACCTTTGGAAAATTGATTTGAGGTTGAAAGTTTAGAAATACAAAAAGTCACTGCCGCAAGGCATGGAGACAAGAGAACCAGACGGAGAGCATTGATTGCGGTGTTTTTAACTAATAAAAAGATTTTCTGTCGTTCGACGAGGAGCAGCCTGATTCTGACACGTGTCAGGTTCTTGTCATAACTTGCACTAATTTTCACATTTAACGTAACAATCAGGACACGTGTCAAATTAATTTGACCTATTTGGCGGGCAGAACAAGATTCGTGGTGGATACGAAAATTTGATGTATTCCGTGCATTAACTTTACTTTTCACGTCTCTGGGCTCTGAAGGAAACTTTTGATGGGTTGGTGAAAGAAAAAGGTTGCCATAATTGTACGTACGGTCAAGATTTACTTCTGAACTGATCAAGGTGAAAAGATTTCAATCTGATGGTTTGTGTGAAAGTTCTACACAGTTACAGTGTAAAAAGCTGACCAATACATCAAGTCAACGCTTTTGAGATTTTGATTTTCTTTCATATAAAGCTGGCATCCACATTCAGTTTCACACAATCCATGCTTTTCAGGTAAGTGATGAGAGTTTACTTTTGCGGTTTTGCCATTCGGATTTCCTCTTCACAGCACACGCCAGCTGTGACCCGTGAGAAAATCCGAACTCCGACATGTCATATGGTGGGGCCATGACATAGGCCGTGTGGCTCCACTCTACCACGACGTCACTTCATCTTATTCAGCTTCAGGCAAGGTGGGGGCCGCAGCAATACAACAAGACAGGGGTAATCATGGGCCAGTCCGGGCTTTGCACCCGTGGCCGTGACAAGGGCTATGACCTAGGCGGGGGCGGGCCCGGCCTGATTCTGGGCTTGTTATTTTAATGTATAAAAATTGTAAATATATATATAGTATTTTTATATATGATATTTATATAATATGTGTATAAATTATAAGGATGGCAACGGTAGGGGTGCAAATGGATCATTTCATGATTCGATCCAAGATCTCATTCTATTTGATCGCATTTGGATCTTCGGATCGATTCAATCAGATTCAGATCATCTCCATATCCGATCAGAAAAGATTTGATCCAATATATATTATATATTTATAAATATCAATATAATATATATATATTATTTATTTATTTATAAATATATTTTTTATAAATTTATTATATTATTTATTTTTTATAAAAAATATATATATATAATGAAAATAATTTAAAAAATACTTATATTTTTTTGTTTTTACTTCATTTGAATTAATATATTTTATTTTTTTAATAATTTATTAATTTTTAAAGAAAACAACTCTTCAGCTTCCTGCATATACACTGTGAGTTGCTTTAATTTGTTATATTGGCTGTTTTGGTAAATAAATATCCACCCTTTACCAACTGTATAGGGTTGGTTGCTCCATGGGTCTACAGGATGAGGGCGGCCCATCCTTAGGGATGTCCATGGGTTGGGTTCGGCATAAATTTGTCTCAACTTTAACCCGATCTAACTCAAAAATACACAACTTCAAACCTGATCCGACACTATAGGGTCTAGCCCAACACTAACCCAATGCGACCTATAGCATTTCAATTATATTTTTAATACATTTTCAAACTTTAAATCCATTAATCTAAGTTAGGAATTTGTTTTATAAATTCTATGGTATGATCAAAATCAATAGGTAACTGGATATCAAAAAGTTACAAGAAAACACCGTATTTACGCAAGGGGTATCATGACCTAATGAGCCCGCCCGGTCAGCCAAAACCCAAACCTGACTTGGGCCAAAGAACCAAAACCCTAACCTGACCCCAAAGTTGAATATGTCTAGCACTAACTTGACCCCATAAGGTTGGATCAAGTCGGGTTTATTATTTAATCTGGCACATTGACATCTCTACCTATCCCCAATACCCTTAACCCCAATAGTGGGATTTGATCTCATGCGTCCACTGCAATTATCCAAAAAAACTACCAACTATGTAGGGTTTAGGACCCTGTTTTTGTGAACATTCGTTTATAATATTCCATATTAGTCTGATAAAGAATAAAAAACTTGACTATTAATATTGACTGTTTCTCACTTTCTCTTTAGTCTATACGTAGGTGACTCAGCTTGCATTCTCTGCATTCTTCCACAAACTGGTGCAACATTTTTATTATGAATGTCATCTGGATTGGTACCAATTTGGGAATTAATCCATAGTGGCAGGTGAAGAAAAGATGTTCCTATGACTCTCTTTTGTTATGACAGAAAAAAGAACAAATTTTCTGAAGAAAGCCAAGTTTATCTTTATTCCATTCCACTAAGCTTTCAACATAAAGAATTGATATCTCATTGGCACTTCAATTTTCTAACTAGGAATGGCAATGGGGCAGGGATCATATGTATTCTCCATCTTCAACTCCGACTTTGAATCAAATATTTGTCCTTGATCTCGAATTCTCGGTCCTCACTAGGGATAAAAACGAATTTCCATCTTTGATCCCCAATAGAGACAGTAACTCGTTAGGGACTAAAATTCCTGAAAATTTAAAATTAAAAGCTTTTTAGAAAATAGACTTACTTAAAATAAGAATTTTTTTAAATATAAAAATATTTAAGTATATTTTGATATATAATATAAATAATATTATATATGTATAATTTAATATATAGAATCAGAATCGTGGTAGGGCAGGAAATTATCCCCATCCCCGTCCCATACTCCCATCCCCACCAAGGCAATCTCCACCCCAAGCCCATTGGGTTGGGGAAGCCAAATACCTGGCAGGGGCAAAGAAAATTGCCATCCCTATTTTCAACTGAGGTTCCAATTCATGATTTGACCCAATGAGGAAGGGACTATTCTATCTATACATGAGCTTTGCATCATTTGCACCTATTAACATAGGTTGTGTTTGGTACCATTGCCACTTCTACTTACAATATTTTATGTTGGTCAATACAAATTTTATGAATATAATTTTTTGTGCCACAAATGCTTTGAGTTATTAATAGAACATCTGGTACCAACGCATCATCTCCATGAATCGTCTAATTTGGTGTTTCTGCTATAAATGACAACATGCACCTAATCCCATGCCTATATTTTTCTAGTGGAAATGGTTATTTGATGTGATGTGACAAGACGATTTCTTATAAAAATTGTATTGACCAACACAAAATATTGCAAGTAGAAGTGATAATTGTACCAAACACAGCCACAGTCTCACATATTCCCCTGGGAGACACACAATAGTAGAAAGCCAATCTATATAAATTTTTATGAATTCTGAATTGAATGTGTATAAAAATTTGTGTCCCTCTTATCCCCAAATTGTGTATATATATAGAAAGAATCATGCAAATATTGTTATTCCACCAACAGGATGGATACCACAAATGAAAATGGCCGGTACAACTAGATTACATAATCCTAGCCTCTGCCGAGTTAAGATCACCTACCAACAAAACACGTTCCAATCCTTTACCAACATCATCTCACACCTCACAATAAGACTGGGACCCACCATGTATGAGATGATGTTGGTAGAGGGTTGTAACGTGTTTTGTTGGCAGATGATTTGGACTTGCCTTTGCCCTCTAGAGGGTTGACTCTTCCTTGTGAGTCATCGTCAAGCTCGTAAACAGCAGGGTTGACTCCAAAGTCACAAAACTAAGTCTTGATTGTGTGTGCATGGCACTTGCAATAAGCGCTCTTGCTGAAGATCACTACTAGCTTTTGTGATGCCAATTTCATCACCCCCTCTCCGTTAAGAGAACGGCAACCAAAGAGGAAGATAGAGCTTCTCTTTAATGCAGTTCCACCATGAGGAAAAATAGAGTGGAGATCAACTTGGAAAAACAAGCCAGATGATGTTTTGATTTTTGGATGGAAATGTTAGCAAGAGAGAAAGGTATATGGAATTTGTATTGAACATGGTATTGAAACATGCTGTAATGAGCTTAAGCAGTCATGGAGATTGGAGACATTTTTTTTATAAGACAAGATGGGGTAACACAAGACAGAGGGTGGCACGTCCCCATAAATCACTAGAACAAAAAAAAGCAAAAGACTAAGGAAGCTTCCAGAGATTTAAAGAAATAGAACAAGGAACAGACAATTGGGCTTCATGGGCTTGGTGGGCTAACCAATCAATAGCTTGATTCGCCTTGCGGTAGACGTGCCTGTAATTGATTCCTTTCTTGCATCTCTCCTTTAGCTCCCAACAGTCAAGAATGATCTTCCTAATTCCAGGCATCACACGATTAAGATAGGAAACCATAATCTTGGGATCACCTTCAATAATAAGAGGGAACTCTTTGAAATTCATTAGCTAGGAACCACCTAGCTATTGTAGCAATGCTGCACATGCCTCAATCCACACACAACTGGTGGTGGCAAATAACTGGAGAGAGAGAGATTAGGATTAATGTTCTTTTAGATATTTAACTCTAGTTGGGATTAATGTTCTTTTAGATATTTAACTCTAGTTGGGACATGTGCCTTGCATAGCTTTTGTTAAGTAAAATTAAAGTAGAAAGACCCATATAATTAACCAATCTCCAATTGAGCCTAATCCATCCAAATCCAATTTAACATTATTATTTTGGTTACCTGATCTCTCCAACCACAATCCAAGTTGCATTCTTGGTGAGAGTGGGGCCACCGGTCAATGTAGCTGATGTGGGGTGTGACATATACACTTACTTGATTGATGTGCGGTGTTATTATTGGTTAAACAGTCTTTGATGTAGCTAGGGGTGGCAACGAGCCAAGCTTTTCACGAGCTATTCGAGCTTAATTCGTGAAAAGTTCGGTTCGGCTCAGTTTCAACTAAGCTTTGAGTCGAGCTCGAGCCCAATTCATTGGCTCGATTATGAAATGAGCCGAGCTCGAGCCTACTAGAGCTCGTCTCGTGAGGCTCGCATGTTGGCTCGAATATATATAAAATAATAGAAAACAATATATATAATAAAAATAATATAATTCTTAAATTTTTAAATATCAAATAAAAAATATTTTTATATATAATTTTTTATTTTTATAAAACCTTTTTTCTCAAAATCGAGCTCGAGCTTATGAATTTTTTACTCGAGCCGAGCTCGAGCTCAAGCCTTGTAGAACAGACTCGAGCCGAGCTCGAGCCTCGTACTATTCGGCTCGGCTCGGCTCGAATCCACCCCTAGGTGTAGCTAATCCAGGTTCCTTTTTTTTATGAATCTGGAATTTGTCCTCACACTGTTCTCACAACACTTGTAGCAGTGCATTGGGAACATGTTTCCATTCATGGGGAGATATTCATAATGCACGACTACAATTGTTGTGAGGACAATGTGAGGATCAATTTTGTGTGGTCAAAATCCAATTTCATTTTTTAATGGTCTAGCCACATTATCTCCATAACTACAAGTGGAAATTGATGAAAAATGAAAAATGGCTTTACGAATGACAAAGATGCTTTGAATTATTTTATTATACTAGTAAATGTGTATGTACGTTGCACGTGATAGTTTCAAATGACAACAATAATAACAATACAATGACAAAAAAAAAACAAGAAAAAACAACTTAAATAATTTTGTGTTCTTACAAAAACCCATATGTAAGAAAGATAAGTAAGGGAAGCATAGTGTGTATTGATGAAACCAATGATCTAGTTGACCAAGTCAACAAACTATGGATGATACATTTATTTTTTTTCTTTTTTGTATCCTTCCTACTTCCATCATTAATCACAAAAATGATCATTTATAGACATTTTTGTGTTATATAATGAATATATAATATTAAATGCATGCTTATTTTTTTTCTAAACTTTATAATATTTTTATATTTTATATTTATTTTATGACATCAAAAGTTCACTTGTTTGGTTAAGAGGAAAATATGGATTCGTTCAATTTTTAGAATATTGGTTTTTCATTGGTGTTTTCTATCTCATGGACAAATTAACCAATCACGCCAGTATTTTGGGTTTGGATCAAATTAGCCTCAATTGTGTTTTAGGTTAGGTTTGGATTCATCCAAACTCATGCCTACTCAATAGGGGTGCTCACAGTTTGGTTAACCGAACCCTGTGCTTTTTTTGTAATCGAATCGGTACTACCAGTTTTTGAAAAACCGGTAATCAAAACCGAACTAAAACCAATTGGTTAATCGGTTGACCGGTTTGGTTAATCGTTGGTTTTTTTAAATTTACAATATATATTATAAAAATATATATAAATATATAATATAAAATTATAAATATATAAAATATTATATTTTAAATAATAGATAATATATCATATATTATAAATATATATTTATATATAATGCATATTTATTAATTTATAATATATAATATATAAAAAATAAAAAATATATGTATATATAATATAATATACATAAATATATAAAATATATAGAAATATAATTATACCGATCGGTTCGGTTAACCATCGATTTTCTATATTGGTTAACCAAAATCGAACTAGTACCTTCACCTTTTTAAAACACCAAATTGAAACTGAACGGACTGGTTTGGTTAACCGGTTTTTCAGTTCGGTTTTAGTCGTTTTGGCTTTTTGTTTTTTTTTTTGCTCACCCCTACTACCCAACCCATCAATAGTGATGATAATGAGCTAGGGTTAAGTTTTTGCAAGTAGTTAATAGCCTTGAGGCCTGTCTAGGCCAAATAATTGGTCCCGGGCCAAGCATCTAGACTAGCCCATATGAATATACTTGATTTGTATTTTAAAACAAATAAAGTTTTAGTTACAGAAAATAAGCTTAAAAAATTGCAAAAAAAATTATTTGAAAGGTTATTGTGTGTATATTAATATATTATACTATATACATACATACATACATACATACATACATACATACATACATACATACATACATACATACATACATACATACATACATACATACATACATNTACATACATACATACATACATACATACATACATACATACATACATACATACATACATACATACATACATACATACATACATACATACATACATACATATATTGTATATTACTTACTTACCAAAAATAATGTAAAATATTATACAAATAAATAAGACTTTATACATATATTATATATATTATAAATATACGTACAACTTCTGGGATGGGTTGGGTTGGTCTAAGCCTAACTTGCATTATGTGCAGGCTTGATACGAGTCCAATCTTGACAAAGCTTGAGAGAAATTTGATTGCCTTGGCCCAAGAATTTGCAAGCCAAGAAGTTTGGGTTAATCATAAATGATCATCCCTACCTATCAACAACCTAATCCCACATTTGTAAAGCTAAGCACATCCCAAAAATTAGAGTGTGGTGTCAGTCCATAAGAAATAAATAAGAATTGAAATGGGTCATTGTAATGTATCTTATAAAGAAAATGGACGCTTTTTTTTGAAAGCTACATAAATGGGTGTTTAGAACAATTCTGTAATTGTGCACATCATGTCTCAACTTGGCACAATCACTTATATATTTTTTGTCCATTTGAGAAATTTTAAGACCAATATATTTTTTGTCCATTTGAGAAATTTTAAGACCAATTAATCTATAACTAAGATTTGATCATTTGACGTTAAATTGACATTAATCAAATGCTTAGCACAACTAATTAAAAAGGGTAAATTTTTGTTTGGTAATTGCAATCACCTCTCCTAAACTTTCTAACATAGTTGCAAGTACACCCCCTATATTAGAATCCTCTAACAAGAGGCATGAAAATGTCAAAAATACCCATACAGGTACTTTTGACAAAGTGCTTATTATTCCAATTTTCTCTTCATATCAATTGCTATCCCAAATCCTTCCAAATTGATTTATTTTCCCAATTTTCCATTCATATCGATGGCTCAAAGGTAAAGCTGCAACTTCTTTTTTGTTCATAAAGTTTGCATTATTTATTTACTTTTTTGTAGAAACCATCCTCAATAGTAACTGCATGCATTGGTATTTTGAATATTTTTGTGTCTGTTATTAGAGGATTCTAACATGGGATCTACTTACAACTATGTCAGAAAATTCACAGGAAGTGATTGCATTTACCAAATTTCAGGGGAGGTTTCATCAATGGTTAGAAACTTTAGGGGAGGTTTCAACAATATACCTTAAATAAAAAACTCATTATTCATTCAATGTGACAACCAATTGACTTGGATCACTTGGGTTTCAATGAGAATTTAGGACAATTGTACATGAAATAGAAAGACACCTATAAACTATCATTTACTAATAATGATAGAAGAGTGAAATATTAAATATACTTTGGTATTTGGGCACTTTTAATTACCATTCAAATTGAGAAATTGTAGTCATTACTTTCAGTCTTGAATAGTTTTTGTCAAGCACGTAATAAACTTCTTGCTTTCTCCTTGTTTTTTTGGTAGAAAGAGCATAAAAACCATTACTAAAAAAACACAGAACACAGCGAGCCAACTATGGAGCAGAGTGATCCATGTCAGCAATGTTTTGAATCCAAGAAGGAATACTGCAGGAATATAAACCCGATCGACTTAAACCTTTTTTTGCCAGCACATGGGCTGCCTTGTTTGCTTTTCTATTTAGACATTTAAAAACTACTGGAATGGAGCTAGCTTTTTCCAAAATATCTTGACACAAGAACATAGCATCTTTTACACCTGCAACTTCAACTTCTCCAGAAAGAAGGGCTGATATCAGATTTGAGCAGTCCCTCTCCACAATTAGTTTCCTGGCATGAATAGCTCCAACAAGAGCCAACCCTTTTAGGACCGCTATTGCTTCTGCATGCATTGGGGGTTGTACTTTGGTAGGGCCAAAATAGGCAACAATCACTTTCCCGTGGGAGTATCAAGCTAGAGAACCAAAACTAGCCAAGCCCAAAATCAAAAAAACTTCCATCAACATTTATCTTCATGCAGTCCAGGTTGGGGGGAGTCCAAAAAAATCCACAAGCTCTTGGATCAGATACCTATGAAGAAGGATGCCATCCTTGAAGGAAAATCAAGATCATCTCCCTCGTCATCTTGCAAACATAATAAATGTAATTGTTTCTAGATTTCCAAATGACCCACAAAATTATAATCAAAATAGAAATAAGGTTTAGATCTCGGTCTGGTAGATTTTTGCATTTCTCTAACTACCCATGTAACCCGTCAGCAAAGTTAGGAGGGTTTACAAAATCTGAAACCCTGTAACTGAGAGGACTATCGAACCGTGTAGCTTTTGCATGCTCACAGAAAAACAAAGCATGTATAGTCGTTTCTTCCTCTTTTTTAGTTTTGGGATCACCTTTACTACTAGGCCATTCCAAATGCATCTCTAGATAAATTTTTTTAGTTTTGGGGTCACCTTTATTTTCCAGATTTTCTTCCAGTCGTCCTTCTTCAAAACATCAGACTCTAGTTGGCTTCTATTAGTTGTGGAACCACGGGAAGTCAACTGATTTTTTGCAACCCAGTAGGTTGATTTTACACTAAACTTTCCATTTTTAGTAAGAGTCCAACGAAGTCTATCCCTCCATTGACCTTCAGCCAGGGGGACTTTTATAATGTTTTCCACACCTTCTTATCAAATTATCATTCCACTCTCTCTTGTCCCCGTTAAAAAGGTCAGTAACCTTATCAATATGTGGATTCTCTAGACAAGGACCATAAATTCTAAAACCAGGTATTTTCGGAAGCCAGGGATCTTTCCAAACTTTTACCTCTATTCTAGAATTTACTGTCCAACAAGCTCCTTCTCTTATCACATCCCTGGCAGCTAAGAGACTCTACCAACCCTAAGAACCTCTTCAAGGTAACTTTGAGGATAGGAAGCTTTTATTTTTCAAATATTTGGCTTTCATAATCTTGGCCCATAAGTTATCCTATTTAGTAAGAAACTTCCAACCTTGCTTTGCCAATAAAGCTAGGTTAAAACAGTATGGGTCTCTAAGCCCCATTCCCCCCTCATGTTTATTTTTACTTAGATTTTACCAACTTACCCAACAGTTTTTTTTCTCCTTCTCTTGAACCCCACCAAAATCTTCTTTGAAGTTTGGCTAGATTTTTACACACATCTTTGGGAAGCAAAAAACAAGACATTGTGTAGGTTGGGATCGCTGTTACCACTGATTTTAGGAGAACTTCCTTTTCGGCCAGAGAAAGGAGTAGATCCTTTCAACTTGAGGTTTTAATTTCAACTCTTTCTAGGAAATAATTGAAGCGGGCCTTTTTTGATCTACCTATTTCAGTTGGCAGTTCTAAGTAAATTGAAGGGTGTTCAACCCTTTTCATACCTAGAGACCTAGCCAACAAATTTTGAAGTCTAGCATGGAGAATTTCACTAAAGAAAACTTTAGATTTAGTCAAATTTACCTACTGACGAGAGGCTCTTTCATAGTTATGGATGGTTTCTAATAAAACTTGCCCCTCCCTAGGGTCTGCCTTGGTGAACAGATAACTGTCATATGTAAAAAATAAGTGTGAGATCATAGGACAACCTCTATTCATCTTAATACCTGAAATCTGCTTCAAGTTAGCTAGCTTGTTAATGTTTGTAGATAGGACTTCAGAGACAAACAGGAACAAGTATGGGGATAATGGGTTTCCTTGCCTTAGTCCCCTTTCAGGTTTGATGACGGAACTTGGAGAACCATTTATTAAGATTTGATAGGAAACAATTGTGACACACTCCATAACCTATGCTATCCATTTCTCTCCAAAACCTAACCTCCCAAGGACTTGTTTTATAAAAGCCCACTCCACCCTATCATAAGCCTTATTCATATCCAATTTTAGGGCCATTCAGGCCCTTTTGATTTTTTTGTTTGTTTCATGAAGTGGATTGCCTCATGAACTATTAAAACATTATCCTGGATCAGTCTCCCTTGGGTGAAGGCACTCTGATTTTTACTAAAATGAGCAGGAAATTTGGGGTGTTTGACTTTTGGTATCAAGGCAATCAGTGTTGAATTTAGATCCTTTTGGAGATGGCCTACTAGGAATAAGTGTTTTACTGTCTTCACTACATCATCTCCCATAATCCCCCAATACTTTTGAAAAAAAAAGTTTGGGAAACCGTATGGTCTAGGTGCTTTTTTGGGAGTCATTTTAAATAAGGCTTCTTTTATCTCTTACTTAGTTACCTCTCTTTCTAGAGCCTTCTTTTCCTCTTCCCCCGGTTTTTGATCTAGGCAATCAACCATTTGTTTTATTCTTGTAGGACTTGAGGTGGAATAAATTTCTATGAAGTGCTATTGGAATAAGTTCTCTATTTCTTCATCATTTTCGCACCAATTACCAGTAGCATCTTTAATTTTGTAAATCTTATTTCTTGCTCTCCTTCTTAGAGTTACGGAGTGAAAGCACCTGGTATTCCTATCCCTATAATTTATCCAATTGCCCTGGCTTTTTGATGCCACAGGATTTCCTCCCTTTTGAGTATATGATCAAGCTCTTTCTCTAACTCCATAGTTCACCCTCTATTTATTTTACCTGGGGCTTTTCCTTGTTCTTTTTGGAGTTTTAGCTATTTTTCCTTTGTAAATTCCCAAAGACAGTCTTGTTCCAGAATTTCAACTTCTCTTGTAGAATTTTTTATTTGTCCACTATATTTCCTTGAGAGGGTATGGAAGCCCCACCATTCTAGGACTGTTCAGTGATCTTCTCACAACCCTCATGAGTTGTCCACATTTCTTCAAACATAAAGGGCCTACTTTTTCTCTTGTTACCCTTTTTAGTGTTCACCCACCCACACCCACATAGGGGCATGGACGAGCCTATGGTGCTAATAATTCTACAATGAGTCTCTCCAAAAAGCTCTAACCATTTTCTATTATAGACTACTCTATCAAGTCTAGCCCGGATTAGCTCACTACCCTCTTTTTTATTTGATCAGGTGAAAAAAGAGCCATGGCTTTCAACTTCCAGAAGTCCACAATCTTTCAGTACCTCTCGGTTTCCCCTCTTCCTTCTCATTTCTATAGAAGAAAAGATTAAAATCTCCAACAAAGATCCAGGGTTCTGCAACCCTTTGGGCTAGAGTTCTCTATTTATCCCTAAAACACTTCCTTTGGGTTATTTTCGGCTCCCCATAAATAAAGGAGTAACAACAGTAAGAATTGTCATCCAGCTCTAGTTTAATGTGTATGGAATTCTAATCTTCATATCAAACCTTGACATTCAGATTCTTTTTCCAGTATAGGGCAAGCCCCCCACTTAAACCATTTGAATCGACTCCCCAGGCCCTCCAATTTTTGGTAAACTTTAAGATTTTATTATAATTTAAAAGAGAGGTTTTGTTTCTGATAAAAAGATGAAATCCACCTTCTCTTTTATTTGTATCTCTTTGAGAGCTCGAATTGTCAAGGGGGATCCTATCAATAGCACACTGTAGAGCTCGCACTCAGCACCTTGCTGTTCTTCCAGAGTCTTGTTAATACTGTAGATAATGTCTAATATAAATTGTAATTACAGTCTTTAAATATGTTTTTATAAAATATTAAATAAAAGGGTAATTTTTTTCCAACCAAAATTCCAGAAATACTATATGAACATATGATACATTTTATGGTAGTATAGATGATGTAAAAAATTTATCATGTGAATGATTGGCTGAGGACTATAATTATCTATGAACTTTTCTTTTCTCTTTATCCTGGTCTGCTGTGTCTTATATCGGATAGCATCGGCTGATTTGGAGGAGAGAGTAGGGTTTGTCCAATGGAGTGGGATATGGCTACGAGGTATGTTCTGTGAAGAACAAATCCCAATTCAGCTTTGAGGAGTTGGGTTCACTTGTCAACAGAACACGTTTCAACACCCTTCTAACATGATGTATACATCTCACCACGAGACTGGAATCCACAATAAAAGTGGAACCCACCATGTATGAGATGTGCGGTACCAAATCATGTTGGTAGAGTGTTGGAACATATGTTATTGGTGAGTAATCCGGAGTTGGTTCTCAGCCTTACTTTGTCCTTTGGTGATACCAAAGGCATATAAGCTGCTATTAGTTGGGTTATAATAGTCCTAATAGGGTGATAGGCCAAAAGGAAATCCAATATTTAGGGTCTGTTAGTGCAGATCTTCTGGCCACAAGAATCCTACCCACATGATACTATAGCTGTACATTAAGAACATCTCCCAATGAATGGTAAGATGTATAACCTGAGTTAGCTAATGTGTCAATTTGGGGTGTCAATTGGACTGGATTTGGTCCAATCCTATCTAGTCCAATGTGAGTCCATTATAAATGGACCAGGTCCAATCCAATCCAATAAATGTTTTGAACCAATTTGGATTGGTCCAATCCAATGTATGGACTGTCCAATCTGTTCAAATTCATTTTGATTTAGATTGATTTCAACCTAAACCCAGTCCATTGACACATATATTCTTATCTTATATCAATGGACTAGATATTGGCTTAATTCAACACAATCCAATATAAATTTGTTACGGATGGACCAGGTTCAATCCAATCTAATAAATATTTTAGACCGAATTAGTATGATACAATATGTCTTGTTGGTCCGTCCAATCCATCCAAATTGATTTTGGACTGGATGGGGTCCAATCCAAAACCGGTCTATTGACACCCTTATGTATCATGCACATAAGGCTCCCAAAGTGGATTCTTTCTTTTTACAAATAGCCAAAGTTTTTGTGTTAGACAATATGTGTGATTTTGTTTTTCAAATCAATACCAGCAAAAAAAAAAAAAAAGATAGAAAATTGAGAGAAACTTTCTATTGAATCAAGCATCTAGTGATCTTTGATACCTATATGTGCCATAGGAACTGTTAAACTTAAAAGCTTAAGATATTTGGTGAGATTAGGCTCTCTCATGCAAATAGGGGTGTCAATTGGATTGAATTTGGTCCAATTTGATCCAGTCCAATGTGAGTCCATTACAAATGGATCAGGTTCAATCCAATCCAATGAATATTTTGGACCATTTTAGACCAGTCCAATTCAATGTTTGGACTATCCAATCTTTTAAAATTCCTTTTAATTTAGATTGGTTCCAATTCAAAACTGGTCCATTGACACCTATATTCATATCTTCTATTAATGGACCAGATATTAGCTCAAACCAACCCAATCCAATATAAATTCATTACGGATGGACTGGGTCCAATCCAATCCAGTAAATACTTTGGACCATTAAGTCTGGACTGGTCAAATTCAATATGTCTTGTTGGTCTGTCCAATCCATCCAAATTGATTTTAGTTTGGATGGGGTCCAATCCAAAACCGGTCTATTGGACTTTAAGCGTAGACAATACCTATTGAAATTTAATTAATTATAATGGGGCAGGGGTCAAATACTAAACCACTTGATCAAGCAGGTCTGTTATCAAGTCAATTAACTATTTAAGGCTATGTTTGGTTTGGAGGAAAAGGTAGGGAAACCTTTATAAAATTTGTATAAGTTTTCCTATCTTTCCCTACTTTTTCCTTCAAACCAAACACAGCCTAAAATGTTTTTATTTTCCAACATTTTTTTTCCTTTTTGTAGACTTGGATTTTTTTTTTTTTGATTTTACAATTTTCCCTTTTTGTAAAAACTCGAAAATGAGAATACAAAATAGGCAAAATGATTTGGGGCCTCATGAAAAGTCCTTTTAAAAAAGCATAATTTGGTCGGTGATTCCATACACAGCAACTACTAGAATTAAAACTATGGAAATTAAATTATTATTTTTACATTAAAATTCTGGAAAGTTCGAGATCCAATCATTTTATTTTCCACTGAAATCTCAAAGATTCGAACTCCTATTTCCAGTAAATTTTCAACCCCACCTGGAATCGCGGGTGTCTCTCTGGGCTCTTATCTTCTCTATCTTTCATCCAACCAAATTCCAACCATGTTGATAAGTTAGCACATGGTGGAATTTTTATATATGAAATGGGCCCCCAAGCATTCACCGCGTTTTCGTGTCCATCGCGAGGGGTATTGGATTTGGGTCCAAACTCCAAAGTAGATGAAAACGAGGCCCACTAACTAATTCAAAGTAGATGAGAATGAGGCCTACCAAGCACCAACTGGTTCAGATCCACTTTATTGAAGAGGTAATGCGGGCTCGGATCGTGGCATCACAGGTTGAGCTTTGCTGAGGTACAGCCCGGTACATCTCTCTCTCTCTCTCTCCGAAAAAGTCGAAAATACAAAGCAATAAAGTAGAAATTCTGTAACGCATTAGTAATATGGAATATGGAACAAAATATTACTCATATAAGTCATGAAAATGACTTCTTTATGGAGTTCAACCTCTTCTTTTTTTGCTCTCTCAATCAATAATCCATCCAATTCTCCCATATAAGCATTCATCCAACACTGTGATTGTGTGGTTCGATTATGATATGAAAAAGATATGATACGAGAAAAGCTTATAGCCAGCATTATACAAAAGATGACCAATCAGGGAGTATTCATAAAACTTCACGGGGTGTTTTGATTGGTCAAAGCTCTTATACTATCTTGTTTTTCCGATATCATAGATTTTTCGGTGATTGTGGTGTTATATTTGGAAATATCATGTATTCACATTGGATCTGCATGTAACAGATGTCCATTCAGATTGGCGTCCCACTGAGTGCGCCCCACAGACACTCTACATGCACATCTTAGCGTGGATTGGGGTGTATCTTTTGTACTTGTCATGGAGAGATGTTCTTAATGCATGGCTGAAATGGGGCATGGGTACCGACGTGAATTCTTACAACTCTAGACAGTGGGTTTAATTTTGATTGGGACTAGGTAAGCCCAACTAAAATTATTTGACCAGAAACGATCCGCTAAGGCTACGTTTGATTTGAAGGGAAAGGTAGGAAAACCTATACAAGGTTTTTATGCCCTAATTCAAACCAATTTATTGAGATACATACAATGGGCCTCCTGTATTTCATCCATGCCCTAATTAAAATCAAGAAATCCCATGAAACAATCCAGTCCCCCTCATATATTTATTAGTGCATTGGAACTAGACTGGACTGGATGGTTGAACCACATAGACTACAAGCTTATTAGGCATCCATTTTAACTTCGAAGCAAAATCGTTCTGAAACGGGGCAAGTATATCAAGGAGATGCTTGGTATTGTGGTGTTGTGTGTTTGTTGTGTTTATGGATTGAAAATTAGGAAAAAAACGTTATAAGCATGAAGTGTGATGCAACAATTGTTTATTCTATTTTATTACACATAAGCGCCACTGGGCTCTATTAGGCGAGATGGGACCAGATCTAGTAGGCACAACAAAATAAACACATTAAATGAACACTTGATAAATATTTTGACAACTGTCAAAAGTGGGTATTAATTTTTTTCAAGGATAGGCTGAGGGTATTTTTAAGGGACATGTGTCAAAAAAATTTCTAAGTGCTCATTTAACATGTTTACAACGTTGTGCCTACCTGATTCAAACTGCTATTAGGCACTGCTTAGGTCAAACAGAAATGCAACAAAGGTAATGTCAAAATGCAATTTCCTTAAAAAGTGAGTTTCGGTGTTTTACATAACTTGAGATAAAAAAGCACAATACATTTGTACCCAATCAGTCTACCAAATAGAATAATAAAGACACGCAACACCACAATACCAAACACTCAAAGAAAGCTGGATTACATGGTGATACAACATGAAATGGGCTCCATATCAATATATGAAAGGTCCGGATTGTCATAAATGCCCTCATGTATATGATTAATATACATGGACCAAATAAGCATCCCATCTAGGTTTAGTGCACGTTTTTTAATGTTATTTGGTGATAGTTGGGTGTAGGCTAGGGTGGATTCGAGGTGAGCTGAATACTTGGCTATTCGAGCTCGGCACGCTGAAACTGTGTTAGGTTTGAGCTTGAGTTCGATTCGAGATAGAGATTTGAGCTCGAGTTCGGTTCGGTTCAAAGCTCGCAAGTTCAAGCTTGGCTACAAGCCAAGTTTTTTTTCTAAAAGATAAAAAGTATACATGTAAAAATATATTTTTTTATTTTACATACAAAATAACAAGAATTATAAAAATTATTCATTATACATAAAAAATAAAAATATTATATATAAAATATTTTTATATAATAAAAATTATTTATTATATATATATATCTATATATTTATATGTATGTATGTATGTATGTATGTATATAATAAAAAAATATTTATTTATTATACTAGGATCGTGAGCCTCACGAGCTTCATTGGGCTCGAGCTTGGCTCGATTAGAAAATGAGCCTATATATCAGGCTCGAACTCAGTTTGAAGCTTTGTTTAAACCGAGCCAAGCTGAACTTTTTACGAGCCGAGCTCGAATATCTCGTGAGAAACTTGGCTCGTGGCCACCCCTAGTTGGGCACCATGCAAAAAATATTAAACATCTTCTCCATTACAAGAACATCGGTGACCGGAGCCGTTGGGCTGGCCTATGTGGCTCGTTCAAGTTTTGGTGTAGTTCTATCAACAAATGGGAAGAAAGCAATCTACACTTCAAGTCTAGATGCTGAGCTTTGTGCAATCTGATTGGCATGTGTAGAAGCCCTTCAGACCCTTCATCCTGAGGTGATAATAGAGTCAGACTCAAAGCAAGTGATTGACCTGATAAATGAACTGAAGGCCTTCGGTTTCTCTCCTCATTTCAACACAATACCAGATATCAAATGTCTTGCAAGGAGGAAAGGTGCAGTGTCTTTCTCTTTTGCAAACGTAGTAACCTTTTGGGGTTTTGTGTAGAGGTGTCAATTGGATTGGATTGGGTCCAACCCGATCCAGTCCAATGTGAGTCCACTTACAAATGGACTGGACCCAATCTAATCAAAATCCAATACAAATCAAATCCAATCCAATCCATTAAAATGTAAATGGACTAGATTGGATCCAATCCAAATCGAATGAAATATAAAAAAGTAAAAAATAGAACATATAAAAAATTACAAAAATATATTAAAATGAAGAAAATCTGAAAATTACAAAAATATACCCTTTTGGCATTGAAAAAGAACTTTTGTAAAAATGCTTTCATAAAAGTACATTCATAAAAGTGCTTTTGTACCTTGATAAAAGTACTTCAATAAAAGTACTTCAATAAAAGTACTTTTATAAAAGTACTTCCGCATAAGTGCTTTTGATTTGTAAAAGTACTTTCATAGAGGTTGATGATGTGCGATCTGGCAGCTCCCTGCTGGAGGACAGCTCGAACGTCGAGCTGGCGAGTTCCCTGTTAGAAGGTGGCTTAGATGCCGAGTCGGCTAGTTTGCCGGATCGACCTGCAAAGAGACAGTGTTAGAGTGCCCGGGTTGCTTTTACCCAAGGTGGGCACTCTGATGCTTAAGTTAGTGGTTTGGGAGTTCTAGAAAGTATTGGAATGCTTAGAATCTTAGAGAGTGCGAGAGCTGAATCGCGCGTACCTTTTCTTAGGAGAATGATGCCTTTATATAGGCGTTGTTTGGTGTGGGCTTCACGCACCACATTTGAGATCTCTAGGAAGATGTGGCTGGCCAGTCCAAAGTCCTCGGAGGTAGTGGCACACGTAGACCAAGCTCTATGCCTTATTCGGTTTCCTCCAAAACATTCGGTGCAAGAGTTGACTTCGAAAAGACCCAGGAGTGATGGGAAGCACACATGGAGGAGGTTGGTGAGCACATCTTGCGAGTCGTCACCTGGACCTCAGTCGAGTCGACAAGTCCTCGAGGGAGGTCACTCCTCCCACTGAGATCCGTTGGACCGGTAACGATGAGGTACCATAGGTCAGCCTTGTACGAGGTGCTCCTAGCCGCCTTGCCGAGGTGCCTGAGTTGTGTATGAGGTCACTAGCGGGGACTCCATCAAGTTGGCGGAGGTAAGTCGCTAATTGGGTCTCCACTAGGTCGACAGCTGGGTTTCCATCATTTTGGCTAAGGCATGTCATCGCCCTCATGGTGCCTAGCGGTGGATTTGAGTCGAGCTGAGCCAAATAGTATGAGGCTCGAGCACGGCTCGCCAATGTATTATAGGGCTCGAGCTCGAGCTCGGATCGAGTCAAAAACTCGTAAGCTCGAGCTCGGCTCGAGTAAAAAACTCGTAAGCTTGAGCTCGGCTCGGCTCAACTTAAGAAAAAAAGTATAAAAATAAAAAATTATATATAAAAAATATTTTTATTTAATATAAAAAAAATAAGAATTATAATATTTTTATTATATATTTTATTTTCTATATATATATATATTGAGCTCGAATTATTTATTAATCGAGCCTCTAAATTGAGCTCGAGCTCGGTTGAAACCGAGCCAAGCTGAGCTTCTCATGAACTGAACTCGAGTAGCTCGTGAAGAGCTTGGCTCGTGGCCACCCCTAGTGGTGTTGGTGTGTCGTCCACCTGTTTTGAGATGTCACGTGTCATGATGTTAGCGGAGGGCCAAATCTGCCCTTATCACAAGTGCTTTCATAAAAATACTTTCATAAAAGTGCTTTCAAAAGCTAATTAGACATTTGCAAAATTAATGCTTTGGTAAATGTTGCAATTGATGGTTCATTTCATCAAAGAGACACAGGGTTTAAAAGATTGAGAGAGAGTGAGAGAGAGAGATAAAATGTGTGATATGAATTAAATTATAACATTTATAAGGCAAAATTTATATATTACATCAGTTTTTCATACTTGTATTATAGATTTTAGCCTAACTATAACATTAAATTTTTTTTAGTATTGTTTAATTAGTTATCTTATTTAATTTATTTCAGTTAATTAAATAAATTATTAACTTAATTAATCTAATCATATATTTAAATTACATTAATTACTCAAAATTAAAAAAATAATTCTACAATTAAAATAATAAATTCTTTTAGAAAAATAAATTAAGTGAAATTAAGTAACTTAACATACATCTTATAAGTGCATATAGTTGGAGGGGAGGGATGGGGGAGGAATGAGAGGGGGACAGTGGGGGATATAGGTTTAGATGCACCCATGGTGGCTCTATATATTCATAAAGTAATTAGGTTATGTATTTTTCCAAATGCCCTTTTGCTTTCAAAATTTGCAACTATTTTTTTTTTTTTTTTTAGGTTTGTTGTTCAGGCAAATTTTCCATGACGCTACTAGTTAACCAAGAAAAATGCAACTTTTATTCATGAAGTAAAGGTACCCAAAAGAGACAAGTAAAATCATGAGGAGGAAGTAATTAATCTCAGAAAACTGATTTGTAGTTGTAGGTAGGGCCTTAATGGTAGAGAAAGAGTCGTCGTCCATGACTCCATGCATCAGAGAAAAATAGCTCCGGCAAGTATGAGCTTTTGTTTCAGAGAGCCATCAAGTTGAAGGGTAAGGAGTTCTTCTGATCCCCCAACCAGAACTCCTCCAATGAAGATGGCTGGCACAGATTTGCGCCCCAGCCTCTGCAGAGCCCTCTCGATTTCCTTCCCATGAGGCTCCAAATCCAGCTCGCAAACAGCGGGGCTGGCCCCAAAGCTTCTGATCAGAGTCTCCGCCGCATGGCAGAGGCCACAGGAGCTCTTACTGAAGATCACCACGGGATTCCGCGACGCCAATGTCGTCACCCTCTCCATCTTCTAACCGATCGACCCTTAATTTTACTTAATTCGACTGAGACGTTGCAGCTGGTCGGCCGAGATGATGATGATGATGATGAACTTGACAGAGCTTCCATGGAAACTTATTATTTATACTGGTTGGTGGCTTCATCTCCCACCTGAAAACGACCCTATAGACCGTGCTGACTGTGATGAATTTGGAGGTGATTCGTTTGCTTTAATTAGTTTTAAATTCTTAAACTATCTCATTAATCAGCTATTGGAAAAGACATGCACCTTGATGATGTGAATCTGAATTTTCGACTTTTATATGTATAAAATTATGAAGGCCCCCTTTAATATGGAGACAATGACAAATACCCCCTTCAACTTTCATCTGCAACAAAGATCCCTTTGAACTTTTATTTTATGACAAATACCCTCTTTTATTAGTACCTCGGTTTCCAACAGGGCAATGCTCGTTTCGGTCGAGCAGCTTTTACAGCCTTGCATTGGGAATATCTCCCTACTCATGTTCTTTATTTCATGGAGAGATATTCCTTGTGCAATGTTGAAAGAGGCTGTTGTTGGGAAGTGGGGTCACAGAGACTTGAAGGAGAAACTCTGAGACACGTTTGGAGATATTGTCTTTAGAACGTTATTTGCCCCCACTCAGTTTCATCGGACAGAGAGAGAGAAAGACAAAGTGATTTTTAAAATTGTGTGTGAAATGCTTAATTCATGCTCTTTAAATAGTTTCTAAAGAGTCATGGAATTGGTTTAGAGAATGTACCTTGAACTGACTGTTAATGACTGTTAACTTTGAATTGTGCCTCTTGATCACACCTGTTCGAATCATGGCCGTTGATGGCATACTCTCCTCTTTTATATCTAAGGAGTGTAAATCAGCTCCTACTAAAAAACCAAAACAATTCTTGTAATTTTCCAACGTGGGACAAGTTAAAACTGGTTTTAGTAAGAGAAAAACTATTTTCCAAAACATGTGTGTAGGTGTATTTTGTCATGTAATTGACCAATAAAACCCCATTGGATTTAATCTCCAATGAGATTAAAATCCAACAGCTTTTGGGATGGTGTGGGCATGGGCTTGCCCTGACCAAGAGCGGACCTCTTCTATTAGAGTTCTGCCAGTTAAATTTAAAAAAGATTCTTATTTAACCGTTAAAAAATTAAATCTCCAAGCTAGCCTTTTCTTATTTATTTGAATGATTTATGATTCAATTAGTTTTCAAAATAAAACTTTAAAGCCCTCTCGATTGCTCCAATAGATCGTTGCAGATTTCTAGTTGGATTTAATATTCAAATGAAATGATAGAAGTTTCTTTCTGTTTTTAATAGATGTAAATATATGATTAATTCATTTAGTTTTTCTTGACTTATTGGAGAAAGGATTGGATAGTTAATTATTTTCGTTGGTTTCATTTGGAGAAAATGGGGTATTTTTTATCAATTAGGGTTTAAGAGAAAGAGTGAGAAAAAAATAAAGAAAGTTTAGGTGGGCATTTTGATAATTTAATGCATTTCATCGTCTAATTTAACAATCAAAGGGTATTTGTCACAAAATAAAAATTCAAAGGGGTCTTTGTTACAAATGAAAGTTCAGAGAGTATTTTATCATCCCATAATGTAAGGGGGTTTTATAATTTACCCTAAAAAGGTCTTTTTTTTTTTGTAATTTGCCCTAAAAAAGATCATCATGATGATGATCAGATTGGAGTGTTTGCATGTGGCTCTCACTTGTTGGCTTGAATGTCCAATCACATACATGAGTGGGTGCATGGACATGAACCCCATCGCCATTAATTCCACTTCTTGGAGAGTGCATTTCATATATATCCATGACAAGATGATATTCTTTACCTTATTTGGTAATCAAATGGGTGGCTTCTTTTAGTTGGAATGGTTTATTTGAACACAAATCTCTCAGAGTAAATAAATCACTTAAAGCAAGAAAAGAAGAAACAGATCCTATGAGGAGGTCCACCACCTTATCTTGCTTATCTCAACTTTTTTAAGATGGCTGATAAACTCAAAGGAAATATTCTTAAAGCACACAGAAATTTATACAAACAGTTGGTGCAAATTAGTAGTGATCGATGGATTCAAAGTGAGAATTAATCCAAACCATCTAATATAAATTAATATAATTTATATATATGCAATACCCGACAAAAGTTGCACTGCACCCAGCAGAAATTTACTTTCATAAGCAGAAAATCTATCCGATGCCACATCCATTGTGGTCGGCTACATGAATCTTATTCTGCCTTTCCGTTCCATTGCTGCGATGCTAAAATCCATGATTAACAAAGTGTTTCTTTAGTCTTTGTCTCTTCTGATGAATAAGTTCTTGATCAGATATCATCTGTAGAAAAATCTCTCGAGTTCGAAAGGTTCTTCACTTTTTTTGGGGATTTAATTATTCATCTCCAATTCGAATTTTAGGCATTATTTGGGGTCCGTTTGGTTTGCAGGAATAGGGGTTTAGAATCGGAATTGGAATGGATTATTCCGATTTCAATTGTTTGGTTGGACAAAATCGGAACCTCATTTCCGATCTTGCTGGAATGGCCATTCTCTGCTCCTCTTTTGGGAATGAAATCCCGTTCCTACTGATTTTAATTCCTATCTGAACCAAACAAATTATAAGAATGGACCATTCCGATTCCGATTCTGACTACAAACCAAATGGACCTTTAGTCTATTCTCTTTCTCTAGTCACAGCTAGAGAATCCCTTTCTAGCTGTGAAGTGAGCTGCAACATTTCCTTCTCTACGCATAAAGCTGAAAGAGAAACAGTTGCCCCTTACCAACCTCATGATATCAGTAACAACAAAAAAACAGTAATGATCACAAGCAGGGACACTAGAATTCAGAGCTTTGAAAAGGGTTAAACAGTCAAATTGGACCTGCAACCTTTACTTCTTGCAAAAAGAATGCTCTCCCTGATAGAGTGATAGCTAAAGCCTCAACAAAACACCCAAGATGGTTTCTAAGAAGCAGTCCCTCTACAAAAAAACCCCGCATCAACATTTATCTTCAAGGAACTCAAACCTGGGGGAGTCCAAAAAATTCTTTTTGATTGAATATTGTCACCAAAGGTGGAGTTTCTCAAGGTGGGAGCTAGAGCTGCCTTGTACTCCAGCTGTTTGGTTTATTATTAAAAACACAATCATTTCCTTGTTTCCATATAAACCGGCGGATGAAAACGCTTCTTTGTGATCCCTTGTGGATGTGGTCAAATCCACCCATCCCTTCCACCACTCAAGGAAGGTAAGAGGGATGTCAGCTTAATCCCACTTGCAGCACATAGAGCTTTCCAAACCAAACTTTTGAAGCATGGTCGCACAGAAAAAGGGCATGCATGGTTGTTTCGGGCCTAGACTTATAAATAGGACAAATGTTATCAAATTTAATGCCCTTTTTGAAGAGATTAGTAAGCATGCATGTGCTTTGTACGTGATAATTTTAAATGATGATAATGATAGTAATAATATATTCAAAACTTTTTATAAAATTTTATGTTTTTATATTTTATATTTTATATTTTTAATCGGATGTAGATTGCAAAATCCAAATCTGATTACATAAACACTTAATCCAAATATGTGATAATCAAATTGAGTTGTGAAGTTTAAGGTATCATTGACAAGCCTACCTATTTGGTAGGGATGCAAACGGATTGGATCAGATTCGAATTAGGGTATATTCGAAGCTGATCCAATACTATTAACAATAGATCCGATCGCATCTCATAAACATGGATTTGAATACAAACCCGATGAAGAAGTCGGATATTTGGATTTGATCCGTTCCAATTTAACTTAAAAAATAATAAAATATTAAAAGAAAATTAAAATACAACAATTTAAATAAAGAAAAAAATATACAAGTATCTTTTCAATTATTCATCAAATATATATATATATATATATATATATATATATATATACATTTTTTTATAAAAAATGTTTTATATATTCACCCCTACTACTTGGATAGATTCTTCATTTTGCAATGTTTTATTTTTCTTGTGTATCTTTTTTTTGTTCATTTATCAGAAAAATGTAAGATTTAAATAGAGTAAATTGAATGTGGTGAAAAGTAGTAGTTCAATTTACAATTTAAAACTCACAATTAAATATGGACTAAATTCAAAAATGAGTATTTTAGTCAAAAGAAAATTTCACAATCTTATTCATATTTTTAATAATAGTGTAAATATATAATTATAGATGTGTTCAATTTTTACTATAGGTTTTTTATTTATTTATTTATTTATTTTTGTGTGTAAAACTAATTCTGATATTCTACACATACTTTTTGTTTAATATAATAAATATATGATATTATACATGTGTCTAAATGGTTTTTTTTGCAAAACATATGTATTTTTTATATTTGTATTTTATATTTTATTAATTTTTATTATTTATTTATGACATTAAGTTTAATACATTTAACTCAAAAGTAGTAGTTCAATTTACAATTTAAAACTCACAATTAAATATGGACTAAATTCAAAAGTGAGTATTTTAGTCAAAAGAAAATTTCATAATCTTATTCATATTTTTAATAATAGTGTAAATATATAGGTATAGATGTGTTCAATTTTTACTATAGGTTATTTTTTATTTTTTATTTATTTTTGTGTGTAAAACTAATTCTGATATTCTACACATAGTTTTTGTTTAATATAATAAATATATGATATTATACATGTGTCTAAATGGTTTTTTTGCAAAACATATGTATTTTTTATATTTGTATTTTATATTTTATTAATTTTTATTATTTATTTATGACATTAAGTTTAATACATTTAACTCAAAAGTTGAACTATTTATTATTAATTTTTATATTTCACTTTTGGTCAGTTCTAAATTATGTATTTTATTTTCATTATCAATAAAAATAATTTGATTACATTAACATGTCAAATTTTTTTACATTTTTAGTAATTTTCTATAATTATCTCTATTTTAAAATTTTTATTACCTAATTATGACTTCATAGGTTGATAAATTTGATTCAGATGGTTGAATTATTTAATCATCACTTGGATAAAGAATGGTTTTGTTTTTTAGTCGATTTTAAAATATATGGATTTATACTATTAAAAATATTGATATAGATCTAATTAGTAGCATTTATTAGTGAAAATAACTTAAAAATATAGGATTTAATAAGAGAAAATGGGATTTAATACCTTAAGCATAAGACTTAATTAGAGGAAATCAAATGAGGTGGAAAGTAATAATTGAAGTTACATTTTCAACCCTTACAATTAGAGATGGATTAAATACACAAATATGGGCATTTTAGTAGCCATTAAAGCTATAATAAAGTGACTTTTATACCCTTTCTCAAACAAAGAAATAGAGGGTAATTTAGTCCAAAAAAACTTTACATACATTCACACTTTTATATATAGTATAGATTTTCCATGACTGCCACACTATTTGTGCAACACCTCTAGATAAAGTTTCTGATTTTGGGTTTTGTCTTGGACCAAATACTACACCAATATTTTTTGTGCAGTAAGTTACTAAGTACAAGTTTGAGTTCCAATCGGCCTCAAATAAAGTTTCTGATTTTGGGTTTTGTCTTGGACCAAATACTACACCAATATTTTTTGTGCAGTAAGTTACTAAGTACAAGTTTGAGTTCCAATCGGCCTCAAATAAAGTTTCTGATTTTGGGTTTTGTCTTGGACCAAATACTACACCAATATTTTTTGTGCAGTAAGTTACTAAGTACAAGTTTGAGTTCCACTCGGCCTCAAATCATGCTACAAAATATGCTGATTTTATAGAGAAGTTTCCTTTCCTATCAAAGATCCACATTAGTTTGTCAAGCCAATTGAAGTCTGCTAGGTGAATTTGGGAGATGCAGTAGTACTTCCTCTCTGAGTTTTCTTCTTCAAAAAAGTGTTAGGACTACATTTGTTTTCCAAAAACAAGCAAGAAAAGATCACAGAGTTACCCTTCTCTCCCTACTAAATCTAAAAGGCTCCCTTTTGAAATGGGGACTACTTCATCTTTGAATAAGTGGGCTCAGGCGGCTGTCCCAGAATAGCCCCCAGTAGCCAATGTTGATTTTAAGCTGGAATTGTCAAGGGCTTGGCTCCCCCTTGACAGTTCGCTCTTTAAAGGAGATGGTAAGGGCTGTGAGGCCAAATGTTTTTTTTTTTTTTTTTTAATGGAAACAAAGTGTTCCCTGTTGGATTGTAAAAAAATTAAAAAATTTCAATAATTGGGATTGTTGGGGAATCGACTCTAGAGGTTTGGCAGGGGGTTTGGCTTTGTTTTGGGACCAAGAAGTCAAGGCTAGTATTCAAGGAGCTAGTGGAAGATTCATCCATGCAAAATTCTCTGAAGAGGAAAAGGGTGATTAGCTGTGTTGTTTTACCTATGTAGATCCCTGTAAAGCCAAAAGACAAGATTTCCTTGATGGTTTGAAATCCCTTGTAGAAAGAGTTCAGCTCCCATCGGTCTACTTAGGGGATCTTAACCTGTTATTTCATAGAGAAGATAAATAAGGGGGGAAGGGTGTAAATCATAGGAGTTTAGCCTCTAATTTGGATTTTCTAAATGGGTGTGGCCTTAAGGATTTGGAATAATAAGGGAGATGGCAATCACAATGTTAAAGAAAGATTGGATATGGTTGTTAGAAATGTGGCTTGGAGAAGACTCTTTGATGAAGATAGGGTAATCCACCATATTACAAATGAACCAGATCACCTCCCAATTGTCCTTGACTCTTGCCCAAAGCACGAAAGGTTGCCAAGACCTTTTAGATTCAAGAATATTTGGTCAATTCATGAAGATTGTGAAGGATTAATAAAAGAAGTCTAGAAGGAAAACAACAATGGTGATTCTCAAATGAATTTAAGTAGAAAATGAAGAAAGTTTAGTAGTGTTCTAAGAAAATGGAATCAAGAAACCTTTGGGAAAGTGCAAGAAAAGATTAGATGTCTCAAGGAAGAGTTGGACTGGGAACTAGCAAAAAAAGGTTCAGATTTCAATCGTCCAAGAGTGGTGGAACTTGAACATAGTTTGGACTTGGAATTAAAGAGGGAGGAAATTTTGTGGGCCCAAAAAAGCAAACAAAATTGGCTCCTGTTAGGTGACAAAAATACAATTTTTTTTTTTTTTTTCACTTGGTAACTATTAAAAGAAGCGCCAGGAATATAGTAGTAAAACTAAAAGCCTCAAGTGGTGAGTGGGTAGAGGGTGAACAAAACATTTCTTTAGTGATCACGGATTTCTTTCAGCAGCTCTTTACCTCCTCCAATCACATTAATATTGAAGAAGTGACTAATGTGATTTGTATTGATGCTGAAACAAATAGCTTTTTCATAAAGGGAAGTTCATGATGCTGAATTCCAAAATGCTTTGTTCTAAATATCCCCTAGAAAGGCCCTTGGGTCGGATGGCTATCCAAACTCTTTGTTCCAAGACCAAGATTGTAGGAAAGAGTGCCAAAGATGCTGTTAAAAAAATTTTCAGTTTAGGGCAGCTCTCAAAACAATTGAATGAAACTTTCATAACTCTCATTCCAAAAAGTAGGAGCCCAAAAGACCCTTATCAGTTCAGACCCATTAGCCTTTGCAATACTATATACAAAATAATTGCAAAAATTTTGGTGAATAGACTCAAACCAATCCTAGGGGGTGTCATCAGGGAAAATCAAAGTGCTTTCATTTCGGACAGGCTAATATTTGATATTATTCTCATTGTTCATGAACTATTCCATTTTCTTAAACCCGCCAAAAGGAAAAGTGGTTATATGGCTATTAAAATGGATATGAGCGAGGCTTATGATAGGGTGGAATGAGGTTTTTTTAGGGTGGTTCTCACCAAAATGGGATTTGGTAGGAAATCTGTTGGATTGTGAAATGTATAACCCCTGTGTCTTATAAAATCTTGGTCAATGATAACCCAAGTAGAGCCATTGTGCCATCCAGAGGGCTTAGGCAAGGAGACCCCCTATCCCCATACCTCTTCCTATTTTGTTATGATGTTCTCTCCTTGTTGAAAAAGCTAAACGATGAAAAGAAGCTCTCAAAAGAATGATTGCCGAATTCTCACTCATCTATTTTTGCAGATGATTCCATCATTTTTGCAAAGGTTGATTTGCTTGAGGGCCAACGACTTATGGATGTGATTTAGGAGTATGTTAGGGCCTTTGGGCAATAGGTGAGTTTATCCAAATCTAAAATTTTCTTTTGTAAGAATATACATCACAAATTACAAAAAATCATAGCTAGGGGTCTTAAAATAAAAAAGGTGGACACTCCCTATGTTTACTTGGGACTTCCATCTCACTATGAAACGTCAAAATATATATAAGATTTGTCTTTGGGTGCATCGACTATGTGTCTACATCAAAAATCGCTTGAGCCCATCTAATGTTTCTCCTCCCGGTATAAATTTGTTGTGATGCAAGTACGAATGTATGGAATAGAAAATAGAAAAGAAATGCAAAGAATTTATATAAGGATTGATCCCTAACCTAATAATTTAAGCATAACTCTTATTTTCCTTGCATGCATATGAGTTTTTTGGCCTGTAAATGAAGTGAATTTGAATAGAATCAGGCTATATTCGAATTTGAATTCAACTGTAAATAATTTGATTTAAATATTCAGTGGATATGAAGAATTACAAGCTGAATTTGAATTTGACTAAATAATTGAATTCGATAGGAGCAAATTCAGTTCAATTGACACCTCTACCCACATTCTCACCTTTGCTAATTTGAGATTTTATCATTATATTAGACTTGTTCATGGGCCGGGCTTGAATTGAGCTTTTGTCAAATTTTGAATGGGCCTCGCCTAAAGCCCAAACCATAAAAGTGTTCATGGGCTGAATCAAAACTCTGGTCCATTAACAGGTCTGCATTACACCAAGTGATGGTGGAAATATTTTTGCTCAATGTACTCAACTGATGGACGTGTGATTTACAGGTTGAACATGGACATGAAGAAAGAAAAAAATATTAGGCTTGAATAAATAATGATAAGATAAACCTAGTAATGACCCCTTATCTCAAACCTAGAGAGTGAAAGAAGATGAAAGCTGAAAGTTCACTTTAGAGCCGCATCTATTGCAGATGGAAAGAGAAAGATTGCACCTTGAACATCTTGGACCCACAAACACATCAAATTCCGATCCTATGGTTAAAAATGTGCCCTATAAATGGTTTAAAAAAGAATTATTTTCTTAAGGCATAAAAATACTTAAATTATATTTTTCAATTGTGTATTTACTGTTTTTCCTTTTTTTTTTCAAAACTCAACTTAACTAAGCAGCCTCGACCCGACCATGTTCATAGAAGTTAAGATTTTTTTTTTTAATGCGAGCTTCCAACCTGACACATGAGTATTCGAGAGTGCTTATTTGATAAAAAAAAGTACTAATTGAGTAAGTGTTTATTCTAATAAGTGCACATGAGTATTTGAAAAATCACTTATTTCAAATAGGGGTAGTATAGGTGTTTTTAAAATGATGTGATGGGTCAAGATGGGCTAGAAAGGAAATAAAAGCTGAAAAATATGCTCAAGAATTGAGCTTCTTGAATAAGTGCTTATTTTCCCCAAACACAAAGAAGTGCTTATTAATGTGATTTCGATCCAAAATAAGTACTTATTCAAATAAGCACTTCTCAAACATGGGCTTAGTAGGTCCTATGGTGGAGTTTCTTTTTCTCAAAAACTGATGAGATCACAAGTGTGTTCTTGAATTTCTGATTTCAAAATTTAACATAATTTCTTTTCTTGATTGTCTACATGAAATTAAGAACTACATGGAACTAAGCTACATGAATCTTATTTTGTCATTCCATTCTGAATCAAACTGAAATTTTCTTTTCACTTTATTTTGAGAAAGTACATGTCTGATAGTGTCTTTTCTTCTTTTACATAGTAGAAAGAAGAAAAACAAAGTCATCTATCCATGATACATAAGACAGTACTCTTTACCGAAAAAGATAATATAAAACAGTATTCAGATAAGCTCGATTTAGTATATTTGAGGAAAGCTAAATGATACGAATTCAGGAATCATGGTTTTGTCACTTCAGTTCATCAAGGACCATATCTTTTACTTAACTCCAAGATAAGATATAATCCAATGTAGGAAAAGGAAGGTCCAAAGATAAGTTTCCAACTTCATTCTTGGTTATTTCCCATTTTTATTATAGATATTCCAAGGTGCCAATTAATTCAAACCATACAATCAATCCAGAATTTTAAAATCTTAGAATAAATAACAAATTAAAATCAATGTGTAAATAGTTTTTTCTTGAATTTTTTAAACTAAAATTCAGATTGTTGTCTCTAGGAAGATCTTATAATTTCATAAAAATTACTTGGGTTTCAAGTTTTGAATATATTGACTATGAAAACATATGCAATGTATAATAATCATTATCATCTAAGATTGTTCCTATGGGGTTGGCCACCAAATATATTGGTATGAATTGACTGATGTTTATTGGTTTTCAGGTTTTTGGGGCACAAATATGCCAAATAAGAGGAATGACAATATTTTAACCATTTCAAACTTTGACAATTAATGCGACAGATGCCTGTCAACTCACTTGACCAGAAAAATGAAAATTATTGATCAAGATAAACTCTTGATATGCGAAAAAAAATGTTTATCGAGCAAAGTATTGATATAGAAAAGGGAGAGATTCATAGAGGTTCATTAGGGTTTAACTATGATGATGTAATACACACATACAAAAAACAAACATATGATTTTATTCTGCTATAACATATATATTTTTATTTTAGTTTTGATTTTTATATTAAAATTAAGATTTGAGGCAAAAAAGCATATTATGGCAAAAATAATGGGTCAAGGCACCTTCAGCCTCTTTGGGAACACACAAATCTCGAAAAAATTCCCAAAATAAAAAAAAAATTATCCTAATTAGACATTCAAGTACAATGTTATCACCTTTGGAAGTTTGCATTTATGCTTAAAAAAATAAAAAAATATGTTTTTTTTTTTTTTTCTGATTGCATTGGGTGAGTGATGATTTTGGACAATTTTTTGTGGCTTTTGGTTTTAGGGATATGACCAAACTGGATAGGTGCCTTGCCACTATTCAACTAGCCAGTTTGGTCCGATTTTCTACATGAATTTTGATAGTGTGCAATCTGGAAATTCCTAGTTGGAAGATGATTTAGACCTTAGTCGCGTGGCGAGTTGGACTAAGCTGCAAAATAGAGGATCAGAGAATCCGGGGTGGCTAATCCGGTGATGTCGCTCTGATGCTTAAGTCAATACTATATTATGGTTGCGAGCTGAATACTTGAGTGCTAGAATGCTAGTGAGCAAATAATCGTGCGTCTTACTTCTTTTCTTGTCAGGTTGGAGGTTAGGCCTTTATATAGGTGTTGCTTGGCGTGGGCTTCTCGCTTTGCGTCTGAGTTCTCCGGGAGGTCATGCTTGACTAGTCCGAAGCCCACAGAGGTAGCCATACATGTAGACCCGTCTTTGCGCCTTGCTCGGTCTCCTCCAGAACATTCGGTACGGGGGCCAACTTTCGAGAGACCCGGTAGTGATGGGTCATGTTTGCAGAATTGGTCGGCGAGCACGTCTTACAGATTTCCACCTAGACCTCAATCAGGTTGGCAAGCCTTTGAGGGATGTCGCTCCTCGTGTCGAGGTCACTTCGGCCAGTGACGAGATGCTACAGGTCGGCCTTGGACGAAGTGCTTCTAGGCGGCCTAAGTTGTGGTTGAGGTCGCCAAATCAATTGTAAAGGCAAGTCACTAGGTTGGGGCGAAGATGAACCGTGATTTGGGACTCCAAATCATTGCTTAGGTGGTATCTGTGTGTCATCCAACTATTCTAAGATGCCATATGTCATGATGCCATTGGAGGCCAAATTTACCCTCATTAAATCATGTTTCACCATTCTGTTATGTTTAGTGCTATATCCATTGTTAAAGTAATTATTTGTACACGATGTAATGGTATGAATGCATAATGTGAACTCAAGTAGATGTTTATGAAGGCAAAAAGAAAGAGATTTAGCACTCATTGAGAATTGGGACAATGGAACCCTTAAAGAAACCTTTTGGCATAACTCTAATTGGAAAAGTAATGAATCATGAACTGGGGAAGGTGCTAAGCATCCTAACCTATCCCCAACAAGGGATGGATTGAGATGAGAGTATTAATCAAAATGGTCACATACAATGCTATTTGAAAATTGAGAAAAGATACAACCCAATTTTGGGGGAGAAAACAGGACTTGGATTCTAACCCAAATGAGATACCCGAATTTTGATCCAATGGACTGATAGAGTCATAGGCCTAGATTCTAATGCAAAGTGACATCGAATTGAAGCCCATATCTCATTTTGCTAAGTTCTATCCATTCAGCTAATTTGCTCTAGGGTTCTACAACTAGAATACACAAAAAAGCAAAAAACAAAAAGGTAAGAAAGAGTTCTACCAAATTCTGGAAATTTTGAGATAAGATCTCATCCCTTGCCAGATATGGAAATCTCAGATTCCATTGCTACTCCACTTTTAGAGGCTTCTGCTTCTGGTCACCAGTTGGAATGTTGGGCAGGAGTGCATGGTTTCATGATAAAGCCAAATTATACCCAAGTGTGTAGATGAGATGAGATGAGATGAGAGAGAGAGCATCAGTCCAAAGCTCACAACTGGGCGGCCCAAACTGAAGCTAAAAGGCCAATTTGTAGGACAATAGGATTCCCTGCAAGCAAAAAACTCTGCACATATTCTGTAAGTATGAGAATTTAATTGTACTGTGGGAACTTTTTCCCATGAATTTAACGTATATGTATAAGAGATATTCTCAATGTGCGACTGAATGCTAGTGTATAGAGCTCTTATTTACAGAAGATATGAATTCATTGTCGGGTTTTTGGGCCCAAATAATGCAAAGCCATGCATGTAAATGCAAACCAATCTTTCCAATCCGGTTCAACACCACCACCAGTTTAATATGATGACTTGGAGTGGAAGAGAAAGCCATAAAGGTATCCTATAAGAGTTGGTGGTGCGAGTGGGAGGAGGAATGTCAAAGCAGATTAGAACTAGTGAGATACAGATTGGTACAAACCAAAAGGAAAAAGGATTTGTATGAGACAAATTAAAGAGCAAAAGCTGACGCCCATTTCTTATAATCATTTACTTTCTTATTGCTTTTGTGGATACGACAGAGTAGTGAGATTGCAAAATTGCAGTGCAGCTCAACATCTATCTCAGATCGCTTTCTTCTCCACTGTTGGATTCCGTCACATGTCAATGGGTAATACAGTACCCGGTTACCAGGTAACAAACTCAAAGTTATTATATAATCGGCTTCTAGATTTGTCTAAATCGGGTCCAATCTCCTGCATGGTTGGCGGGTACCCGAGAAAAATGATATAGATACTTGAAATTTAAAATTTGACTTTCTGCATGAAACGAAGGTGATTTTGGTAAGCAAATTAAAGGTTCAACTTTAGGGCCCAGTGCAATTTCATTTGCACCGGTTTAAAGAATGGGTGTGCGAATGATTTGAATGCAAATTCTGATTAATTCTTGTTTTAACTTTTACCCTTATTTTGTTTGTTTGTTTTTTTGGTGTGGATGTAGTAAAATAAATCCTGAATCAAAGTAATGTAAGAATCAAAACAAAAAATGAATCATAATTTGCATTCTTTCTTCCAATGCAAATGAAATTGCACTGCAAACAAACAAGGATTGTTACCAATTATTTGATAGGTCTAGGGTGTCCATTTGGGACAAAATTTCAGGCGCACGGGCTTGGGCTCGGGCTTTTTCAAATAAGCCCGGCCTAATACTATTACATATAATAAAAATATACATTATTTATATATAATAAATTATATAATATGTATATATTTATAAAGTTATTATCAAATATTAATTTACTATTTAGGAAATATGAATTAATTTATTAAATTATTACCAAATCAATATAATATTAGTTTATTAAATTATATAAAAGATATAACATTTTATGTGCAGATTGAGCTTTGGGCCTTATATAAGGATCAGGCTCAGGCTTGGGCCTGGACATTTTCTGTTGATAAAGAGGCAAAGCCCGACCCGAACTCGGCCCGTGAACAAGTCTACTTCTGACTCTCCTAGCTGGACCCTGCACAGAAATAAACCCCTGAAGCTGTGTTTGGTGTAAATCCAAAAAGCCAATATGGACGTTTTGAACACTAGAATCGAGAAAAACTTTGACTGTTGGGGTCAACAGTTTATGCTATTGAGAGCGTTTTTGGGAATGCCATGTTATTATGAGAGTGGGTAAATTAGTAATTGTCCCCCATTTTATTTTGACCAAAAAGAAAGACATGGGCGTGAATAGGTAAACATGTCCAGCCCAAAAACACTCTTAACAGTATAGGTTGTTGACCCCCAACAACCAAAGTTATCCCCTAGAATCGTGACTATAACATGGAGCTACTTTGGGTAGTTTATCCTAGAGTTAAAAAACGGGATCGGACCATCTGGTTGGACCAGTTAAACTGTGACCCAAACTTAATGACCAGTTCAGTCACACCCCAATAACCATATTTGCTAAAAACCCGGTAAAACCTGTTAACCGGTCGGTTTAATCAGAAAACTGATGAACTAGTGCCGGTTTCATGAAACCGCTCGGGCCATTAAATACTTGAAATTTTGAAATGTATTTGACAAGACTTGTACCCATGACCTCTTATTTCAAATATTACTTAATTAACACTAGTCCAGTTCTTTACTTGTACTATTTAATGACTCTTTATTTTGTGTATTACTTTATTACACATGTATTTTAAATAAAATGTAAATTAAAAGACCTGAGCCCTGGTCATTTGCTTTAAAATTTTAAAACATTTGCCATCCACCATATTTGAGTATATTAAAAGTTGTAAAATATATTGTATATAATACTTATATAACCCATAATATATATATATATATATATATATATATATATATGCATATATACTACATCATCACGATTCGACCCCAGTTGAACCTCTGACTTGTGAACCTCTCCCTTCCCTTGGCTGAGGCAGCATCTCTAGGGCATTTTGGTAATCAAATTCTGTAGGTATATTGTCCCACCAAGGATGCTCTCTTATCCCATCATCGCCATGCTTCATCAGCTCCATGTTCTTCTGCTCACAAGCTTGCAGGGATCTGGAACAACAATGGTCTTGGAATGCATGAGTCACATGGTTTTCCATTATGTATTAAATTATTTTCGATGTGTGACACATTTATGCCCACAAAGACAAGAGAAAAAAAAAAGAAAGGCAGCATCGAGCATCTCCGCCTAGGAGGATGGTTCTTGGCCTTGTTTTGTGCTATGAACCAATCTGCCACTAATAGAGAGGGAATCGGATGGGCCCAAGGGATGAAGGGACACACATCAAACTCCGGCCCCAAAGTGAAGTACTTAAGTAGTAAGAAAAGATGCATTAACCTTAACCTTCGTACACTTGACATAATAGACCCAACTAATGCCACCACAATTACAATAATTGAGTTGGGTCAAGGTTCAAAATTTCGATTTGATACAAGTCTAAATCACCTGTCAACAAAATACTTCCAACCCTCTACTAACATGATGTCACACCGCACATTTCATGTATGAGATGTGCGGTGTTAGATCAAGTTGATAGAGGGTTGAAATGTGTTTTATTGGCAGAATATCTCAACTCGTTGGTACTTTGAACCTTGCGTCCACTCAATTTATTTTTTAGTTTCTTTTTTCTTTTTAAATAGGTCAGGGACTTGGGCCTGTCTACCTTATGAAATAGGTCAAATTAAAACCCCGAAACACATGTATTCTGCATATCAAAGACCCACTGATATGATACTTATCAGTCGATACGGACGAATACATAACGAAATTTTGAACCTTGAGTTGGACCTGACCATCAATACCTTGCCAAAGTACCTACCTATGTATATATTCGTTGCATCATGTCTCAGGCCTGTCCGGGGAGATGCCGAGATATCACACTACTATATAGGCAGTGATGAATTTCTAATTTTTAAGTGCAATATTGAGCAGTGCAATTTAATTTGCGCTAATACTGATACAAATGCATGAGAGTGCAGATAAGGAAAATACAAGTTCTAGTCCACTTTTGATTTGGTTTTCGCTTTATTTTACTTTGTAAACAAACAGAATGGGATGAATGTTAAAACAAAAATTGCAATCAAATCATTTGCACTGCCATACTTTTGCACCAAAGAATTAAAATAAGTGGTGGAACTTTATTAATTAACAATAAAAAACAACTATTACACTGAGTAGAACCTCCATACTATTTATATAAATATATATCGTCTGTCTCAGTTAATTAGACTCATATATTAACAGCATATCCGATGGGGCTGCTATAGATTATTTCAAATAACATAGATAGTATTTTTTTTAACTTAGATCCTAACACTATAACACTAACAGAAGTCAGAACTCAGAAGAGTTTTTTTTCTGCTAAAGAAATATTGCTCCGGCACGAATGAGCAATTCTTTAAGAGAGCGGTCGAGTTGACGGGTCATGACCTCATTAGCTCCACCCACCAGCCTACCGCCGATGAACACCGCCGGAACAGACGGCTTGCATCCTAACCTCACCAGAGCTCTCTCAATTTCCCTCCCTCGAGGGTCCAAATCCAGCTCGTAGACGGTGGGGCTGGCCCCATAGTCGCTGATGAGAGTCTTGATGGTGTGACACATGCAACAAGAGCTCTTGCTGAAGATCACCACCGGCGACTGTGAAGCCAACGACGTCACCCTCTCCATCGCAACAACAATGGCTAGCTGCAGGAAATTAAAACAAGAAGATCGAAGAAGAAGAAGAAGAAGAAGAAGATCTTCTCTCTTTTCTTTTGGTCCCAGAAGCTGTTGGGTTTTGGTTGGCAATGTAGCAGGATAGAGGATAAATCAACTTCAAGAGAAGCAATGCAGAACTGTGATATATCGACTGGTTTGTTTCTGAAGCAAGAGAGAGATCAGAATTTGCTGTGGTGAGGAGATGAGCTACCATGGAGACTTCCTTATATAGTGCAGTGAGGGAGAATGTTCGCTTAGATATTTGATAATTGCTTGAAAAGAACCCTCCATTTTCTTTTCTTGTCTTTTCTTCTTCTGCTTCTTCTGCTTCTGGGTCTAGCTGCTTGTCACTCTGTGGTGATGAAGGGAATAACAACAGGAGGTGGGCATTTGGCCAAAAAAAAAGCTTCACATGGTTGAAATGGAAATATGAATACCGTACAGAGCTGTACAAGGATGACATTAATGGTTGCCTAGAATCTGATCTATTATGAATGTGAAGAAGAGAATTAGAACATAATCGTAATTTGAATATTTGTTTTTGTTCGGATTTTCTGAGCATCTTCTTTTGAGTTGGAGGGGGTTGAGGTTGCGTTTATCCAATGGCGATGGCCTTCTTTTTTCAGTAACATAAGATTCCCCATGCACCCTTCATTTTCTTTGAGGTCCCGTTTGGATGTGACATATGCAATATGAAGACATTAGTGATTTATTAACTTATGATTTCTTTAGCCACTTAAAATAATCTATATGGGGATGAGATCAGTCCAGACTTTCACTTTCTTGAAAACCAACTGCTCCGCAGTCTTCCTTTATAACCTTTTTAGGGGATGTTTGGTATGGCTTCCGTTTATTTATAAAATGTTTGTATTTGATTTATCTTTAAAATTGAGAAAAAATGGTTGATAAATGTTTTTGTATTGTTTGTTAACAGTTATATATGTGCCATTAGGCACCATTAGGCACCACATAAGTGGAGCAGTAAATAAACACCTTGGTGTTGGGGGAAAGGTTAAAATTAAACTTCCCCTAACAATTGGCTTACATATAAACCAAGATAAACATTTATTAGATAAACATGCTTACCAAATAACATTTTGGCACAAACACCTATATGGCAATGAACTCATACCGTTTATCAAAGAAATGGAAACTATACCAAACACCATCTTAATAAGTGAATACATTAATTAGGGTTAAAATTCTGTGAAAAATTGAAGGAAAAATGCTTGCATTAATTTCACTATATGCATCAAAAAGCAAACCCAGATAGAAATCATGATCAAGTTGCAAAATTCTATAAATGAATATATATGTTTTATTTTTCATTCAAACTAATCTCTTAGGTGGGACCCATCAGAGGTAGGTTTGGTCTTGGTCATGTAGCTTAAGACAAATAGCAAATTGTAAAATGGGCCGGCCCAAATAATTCTAAGAAAACATTGTGCCAAATCCCAAATAATCCCAAATTAGAAGCATGATAGAGATGCTAATTTTGACCACATCAGCCATATACTGTCATCCTCTAAGATGCTGATTTGGCAATTATAGCCAAGATTTTTTTTTTTTTTAGTGAGACATAGATACCATGATGTAATATATTCTTCTCAACCTTGTATACTTAGTTTCTGCTTACAAAAGAATCTATAAAACAAGAGTAGTTTCTGTTGTTCTCCATTACTAGTGTTAATAGGCTCGAATGAATTAAATATTGTTAATATTAGCGCTTAAATCATTAGCACGTACTATAATGCATCCACTATTAAATTATTAGCGCTAATAATCATTAGCATGTACTATAATGGTACAAATATTATAACAGATTGTCGTGTTTCGATAATCTGTTCTATTCAAAATTATATCCACTGTTAAATTATTAGTGCTTAAATCATTTCTTACTATTATTGATGTCCTCTTTTGTCTATCCCTAACTCTTCTAATCTCTTTCACTTATTACAAATCACTTCTTTTATGTAAGTTGCAACTTGCATACTGTTGATCCAGACCACCACTTTGCATGAAAGAGCTTGGTGTGGTTCAAGTGGGACGTCAACTTTATTATATTTGATAACGCGGGCTCGGATCCTGGCATCACAGGCTGCTGATTAATTTGGGATTGGCTAGGTACAACTCGGTACATCTCTCTCTCTCT
Source organism: Nelumbo nucifera (assembly GCF_000365185.1). The sequence continues at coordinate 734,684 of NW_010729255.1, forward strand.
AGCTTAAAGCTTAAAGGTAGTGTGAAGAGGAGAGAATAAAAGGGTGACGGCCATTTTATGCTTGGCTTTATCTTTATGCGAAAAGGAAAGATTATTGCATCTCAAAATCCTTATACCGGGGGTAAAAAGCAAGACAGAGAAATTCTCAAACAATCTCTGATATGGAGCACAATATTACTCTCGTGTCTCCTTTCTTCTTCGGCAATTCAACTAATCACATGTGGTTCATCTCCTTTCTTTACATTCTTCTTCTTTCCGCTTCATGTGGGGATTGAATCTGTGTGCTGTACGTGTATGCCAAATTGTACAAAAAGCAAATGAAAAAAAAAAGATTTAATTTGGTTCTGTTTGTTTTCAATAAGGTTTTAAAAACCGACACGAAATTGGAATTCTTATAGACACCGGTTTATGGGTTAACATTTCAACCATCTGGTTCGAATGGACAGCCCATTCTGACCTAAAAAATAATTGAAATAAAAAACAACTAAAACCGTTGAATGGGTTGTTGATCAAATCAACCACTCGGGATTTCCTACTCACTTTTCCTACCCACTCTCTATCTGCCGTGAATTGGAGCCACACATCTCTATTATGAATTGAGAAATGTGTGGCTGTAATTCAGGGCGGGTAGAGAGTGGGCAGGAAAAGTGAGTAGGAAATCTGGGCTCCAAGTTTTTGGCCAAGGATTGAGTTGAGGGTGAAACGGAACCGGTTGTTTGGGCAGTTCCCAGGCTAAACGGTTCAATCATCTAGGTCAATGGCAGTTGGAAAACATTGTTTTTCAATTTAATTTGAACCCAATACAAAATTTACATCTGGTTTGGTTTTGCATCTGTTTGTTTGTAATTATGATTTGCACTCTGAAGCCATATCTATTATAAATTTGTTCCTTTTTACATCATTTGCATTCATTGGCAGTGCAAATTTTAAATCTCAAAAATTAATGCAAAATTTGCACCAACTTCCTCCTACCTCAATTCTCTCTTATAAAGTGAGAGTCTACATGTTGCTTCCTACTCACTCTTAAACAAATAATTCTCTTTCCCACCTCCATTTTCTTTCATATAAGGTGATAACCGCATCATTTTACTTATCAAACAATTAAACAAAACAAAGTCAAAGCTGAAGCAAAGGCAAATCAGACTTTACACCCAGCCTATTTACACACCAATGTATTTAGTGCAAATGAAATTCCCACTGCAAACAAAACTGAACCAAAAAGGATTCTACGATGTCTGTTTTGAAACTGAAATGGGGAAATTTTTTTCTGATGAATTCATTCTTTGCTCAACTCCAAATGGTTAGAACTAAGGCAGCGAAAATGATTTGTATAGTTCCATTGGTTGAAACATGCGGATTATCACATAGGCTCAGTTTGGAAGGAATACAAATACAAATATGTAGAATGCAAAGTGTTATACAGGGGGAGATATTCCCAATTCACGGGGGATAGTGTGTTGTAGGCAGGGTTCTCGCGGGCAAGAGATCTGGACTCGAATACAAAATCATGTTTTTTATATGCATTTGCACTGTATAAATTTGTATTTGTACTCCTTCCAAACTGAGCTATATATAGGTGTGGATAGAAGGCAGCTTTTGTCTTGCTATTGCTCTGGTTAGTGTAGACTACATTTCTTTCAAGCACAAATTTCATTTGCAAATGCATGGCCCAGGGATGAAATTCAGTTCAGTTTTAGTTTAGCATTCACTCTTTCTATTTGTTTGGAGGGGACAAATAAAGGGGGAGGAGGGATAATTATAGGAAGCGTATTTTCACTCCTCCACATGAGCTGCAAATTTACATCAATTTCTGGAAGTGCAAAATTTGCATCAATCAGGTAGAGGAAGTGTAATTAGGCAGTGGTAGGAGGGTAATAGTACTCGTCACACACAAACTGCTGAATAATTTGAATTCCAGCTGGGTTCTATCAGAACAATTTTACTTAATAATTATATTTGGTGTGTATTTGGGCATATCACACATTAATTCCTGTTGTTCTAAGAGAAAAGTTGCACCTTTATTAGTAGTAATCCAAAAAGGGGTACATTCAAAAAGGGGAGCTGATGATGATGATGAGAACAGGAAACTCAGAAAATGGAGCAAAGGTCACAACTCATCATCTGTCTTAACAAAACTCTTATGCAGTGCAACATCATCAACATGTTCATATGGCCAGCTGATCGACTTGGCCTTATTCCTTTGATTCTACCAAAAGGCATTAAAAGCTAGGCTCTGAGATTAATTGAGAAATGGCCTGTTAATTAAAGCCACAGAGCTCCAGCTCGTTTCAGAAGCTCCTTCAGGGAGCCATCCAGCTGACGGGTCATGACCTCTTTAGCCCCACCCACCAGCTTGCCGCCGATGAACACGGCCGGCACCGATGGGTTGCATCCTAGCCTCAGCAGTGCTTTCTCGAGCTCCCTCCCTCGAGGGTCCTCGTCCAGTTCGTAGACAGTGGGACTGACCCCAAAGTCGGAGAAGAGAGTCTTGATGGTATGACAGATGCAGCAAGAGCTCTTGCTGAAGATCACCACTGCTCTCTGCGACGCCAGTTTCATCACTCTCTCCATTGGTTTAACCAGAAAAAAACAGTAATTAACGGATAGAGCTGATCAACTACAACAAAATGGTGGGTGGCAGTGCAGGAGATTGGTAGCTGGAAACCCCAACAGAAATGTCTGAAACTATGGAAGGAAATTAATGTGGGCAAGATCAGAGTTAATGAGAGAAAGTGATTGTTCTGCTGTGGTGATGAGCTTGAGCTGCAATGGTGTGTCATTTTATAGTGGGGAATAAGAGCAGTTTCAACTGTGGAGAGGGCAAATTGAATTGCTGAGAGCAAATGTTTGGGTGGATTGGATCGGATATTTTGCTCGACCATCACCTGATAACGACCTCTTCTGGTCCCGCTGCACTACACAACTCAGGGAATATTGCACCTCTGCAAATCTCCAAATGCGGAAAACAAAAACATGACTACAGTACTTTCTGCATACTTTTATGTATGTGAGACCACTGGAATGGGAATTGAGAGTGGATTTGAGGGTGTCAAATATATATATATATATATATATATATAATATGCTAGAACTACTGGACTCAAAACAAGGGTGGGTGGACGTCATTTGGATTCCGAAGACAGAATGTAGGCAATTGGAAAGTGGAAACACAACCTAGCTAATTCCCTGGAATAAGTTTATTTGGTTGAGGGCATTATGGTAATCTGAACTTTTTTCTTTAAAAAGTCATGGATGTTCTGCTATAGGCTATAGCTATCGTGGAGGAGCATCTGTTGAGTTGGAGGAGCTTGAATTTATCCAATCTCAAAAGACTTTTTTTCCTTTTCCCTCTCTTATTCTTTCATCAACCAACCAGATTCTCAATCAAATTGAAGTCCACCATTATTTTAAAGCAATAATCCAAAATCTATGGTGTATCTATCGCACTGTGCACCAAATGACGGGGTTGGTACAACCTCATGGTTAAAATATATTCGTGTAGTTGCGGTTCTGAATGGGAGGGATGCGAGAGCACCGGCATGAGGATCTTCTAACTCTAACTATATAGGGGGACCCGTTTCTTTTCCGTGGCGACCTGTTAAGCCGGTTACGTGGGGATTGACTTGCTTCATTTTGGTTACTTACTCTTCCGCCACTACTTGTTTCTTTTGGATTCATCATTAGATGCCTTCCGTTTTACGTTCAATTCTAACCGGGATCCGAGCGCTTCCTCAGCCTTTGTGAACGTGGTGGCCTGGTTAAGGAACTCCTCCATAGAGGCCGGGGGGTTCAACTCTCCCAGCGCAAGTTAGGATGTCGGATGCCATTGATTACCGCGGTGAGCTTTACGGCTAGGTCGAGGTTTGGGATTTGAAGCTACTCTAGGTTGAACTGCTTGATGTAGTCCTGAAGCTTCTTGTCGGATTGCTGGACCACGTTCAATAAACAAGTCACCGATTTCAGGCATCGCTTGCTCGTTGCAAAGTGTGTGGTGAAGAGGTCAGCGAACTGATTTCAACTCTTAATGAATCCCGCGGCTAGCCCCGAATACCACATCTGAGCTGTGCCCCAAAAGGTGGTCGGAAAGGCCATGTAGAGGCTCGTGTCATTGGCCCCATGTAGTTGCATCAAGGCCTGAAAGCTATTAAGGTGGTCAACTGAGTCGATGGTTCCGTCATAGGACTCCAGGCTGGGGGGCCTTGAAATCCTTAGGCCATGGGGCAATGAGGATTTCCATGGCTGGTGGCGAGGTTCGGGTCACCAACTGTGCATACAAGGTGCTGACCTAGCTCACCTCCTTCTTTTCTTCCTCTTTCTTTTCCGCCTCCATGTTGTTAATCGGAACGAGGCAGCCTTGGATGTCACAACTCGGTTCTGGTTGGTCATTGTGACGACGAGGTGGGTCCGGTACTAGGTTCTGATTCTGATTTTGATTTTGGTCATCGAGCTGATGGTTCTAGTTGGTGTTCTGCTTGACGACCTGATGTTGTTGGCGTTGCTGTTGCTACTGCTACTGTTGCATCCCTGCTAAGGCAACAAAATGACCTTCCCATGTTCTCATATGCAGGTTAATCTTGCAAATGAACTGCACCATCTTGTTGAACTATCGACCATCAATTCCAACAGGAATCATTGAGGGCTCGGCCGATGGAAGAAGAACGTTCATAGTGGGCAAAGGGCGGTTAGGGTTCTGCATGATAGGGACTCCAAGTAAGGTCAAGGGTACGATGAACTGCCCGATAGTAACAAAGGGGACTTCAAATGCATGGCATTCTGGTCCTGCCCCTATGACTGTTCCGTTAGCACGTACGTTGTTGTTGATGGGGGTGTTGCTGGAAAATGCCATTGAAGGTGTAGTTAGGGAGAGAATGTGAGAATACGTCTTTTGTGTAGCATTCCCATAAACAACGCCAATTGATGATGCACGATCTAGTGCTCCTTGTTGGCAGACAGCTCGGTTGTTGGGCTAGTGAGGTTGCCTGTTCAATTTGTAAAAAGAACAGATCAGAGTGTCCAGGTTGCTTGACCCAGGGTGGGCAATCCGATGCTTAAGTCAGCGAGCAGGTAATTGTTTGTAAGAAAGAGAGTTAGAGTGCTTAGAGAGCTAAATCTCACGTATCTTGTGAAGTTGGAGGTGATGCCTTTATATAGGCGAGCTGCCATAAACCTCATAGAACGCGTCTGGGATCTCTAGCACATCTAGTTTGGAGGTGGACTCTGCATAAGCGTGTAACGTTTATCTAATCCCGCTCGAAACGTCAGGTAGGTCACTAACCGGAGTCAGGTCAAATTGGTGGAAGCAAGTTGCCTCTTGCACTGACCTGAGGTCATGCCTAGTTGTTTGCAGTTCGGCCTACCGAAATGGTATCGACATTGTCAAGGCAGTTGTAAAGTGTCCGAAGTGCTCCTAAGGTCTACTTACATAATGCCGAGGTGTCATTCTACTATTTTGTAGTGCCACATGTCACGATATCATTGGAAGACAAAATTATCTGTCATCAATAAATATATTCTTGTCAAATATAACAGTACATTTTATAAAATATAAACCAATAAAAAATAAACAGATTTTAACGGAATTGGTTGAATTCAACCTTGTTGAAATCTCAAAATCATGCCCTAAAAACACCACTTTTTTAAGATATAATGTGGTGTAGCATATTAAGTACATAATCAATTTACTCACACATGTCCAAATGTGTTTAAAGTGGGCTGGGAGGTATTAAAGGATAAGTGTTAACATGATTGGTTATGCGCTTAATCAGTGAACTCACTAAGTGTGCATCTAGACTCAAGTTTTTCAGCTGACTACGTCTCTATGAAAAGTTAATAGTTCAAGTTGATGACAAGTCAACCAAGTCTTGATTTTTCATGTGTATATATTATATATTATTGCCATTTGAGACAAGTACATCCATGGCTTTCTTTATTATATTTTACAACTTTTTCAAAAAGATTGTATAATTTAATTCAGGTATGTATAGAAGTGCCAACTTCTTTACTTGATAAAGTGAATAGGGATGATCATTTACTTGACTTCCCTATTCTTTTTCAGCCCAGAAGTATATACATGTACATATATACACTAGTAATTAAGAACATGTGTTTTGGATTTGGATTAGTTTTAAATTAGGAAATTAAAAAAAGTAACGATATGATTAAAAATAAACTTAAATATTTATTATTCAATCATAACATCATGCATTTTTTTGAAAAATTGGATCATTGACCCACCATTTAGATAAGAAATAGCATTGGATTTTGATTAGTTTTAAATTAGGAAAAATTATAGCTAAAGCCGGCTGTACATTTAAAATTTGGTTACAAGTTGGTCCATAAAGCAAACAAACTCTAACTAACGGCTCTACATTTCAAGTAATAAAAATCTTCACCATGTCATCGGAGGGTTATGTGGCTATTGCCAACATGGGACTCTTAATCCATGTTGGACACAATAAAAAACTTATACTGAAATTGCCCTTTAATGTTGGGTGATTGGAAAATAAAAAAAAGGGTTTTTAGTTTCTCTCTCTCTCTCTCTCAATCTCCCTCACACTTTTTCACTCACAGTCATCTTTATTTACTTAATGACTATGTGATTTGAAAATAAATAAAAATGGTTTTTGGTTTCTATATTTATGTTCTCTATATCAATTTCTCTCATTCTCTCTCTACCTATCGTTCTCCCTCAATCTCTCTCATTTTCTTTCTCGGTTGATCTCTCTTTCTCCTTTAATTTCTATCGTTGTCCCTCAGTTTCTCTGCCTCTCCATCTCTTGTTTTTTTATTTTCTTATTTTCTTATACACTTATATGGTATTAATCAAATCGTATAAAAGAACATAAGACCAACTTGGTAAGGTTAAAAAATTATTACACCAAATTGATAAAATTCACAAGAAACTCTTGGCTATAAAATTTAAACCAATTGGAGAATGATAGAGATTGAGGGAGAACAATAGAGAGAGATGTTTTGATTTGTCTACAGACTAAAGCAGAGAGAGTAGGAGTGATAGAGGGAGTGGGAGATCGAGAGATGACTATGAGAGTGAGAGAGAAGGGAGGGAGATCAAGAGATAGAGGGAGTGGGAGAGAAACTGAAAACCTATTTTCGATATAGGTTTTCTGGTGTGTCCAACATGGAATAAGAGTCCCATGTTGGTAATAGCCACATAAACCTCTGATGACATGGCGGGGGTTTTTATAATTTGAAATGTAGAGCCAATTTCAGAGTTTGGTTGGTTTCTAGGCCAACCTGCAACCTAATTTTAAATGTACAATCGACTTTGACTATAATTTTCCCTTTAAATTATATATTTCATTTACATTATATAAAATATTTTTTACTTATCACACTTCATTTTTATTTGTCTATGGTATCATTTTACTCAAACCACTAACCCACCATCTAAAAAAAAATTGTTTGATTTATAGGTTGACATTAAATTTTGTATTGCATTTCCATCATTGATAAAATTATTTCTTATGTACAAAACTTGTTTTTGTTCAATATAATGAATGTAAAATATTAGAGATGTACCCAATATTTTATTTTTTATAAATATATAACATTAGATATGTGCACAAAATTTTCTCTTATCTTTTTTTTTTTATTTTTGTGATTCTTTATATTTTCTATTATTAAAAAATTTATTATTTGAATATGAAATCATTTAATTTCTAGGTAGATTTTGAAATTGGCTTTCCATTTTCATCATTAATAAAAATACATCTTACATTTCATAGTTATTTAATTTAATTTTTTATTATTTAATTATGACATTATTTATTAATGCATTTGACCCCAAATGGTCAAATTGCTTGCCCACCACTAGGAGGGAAGAAAATGGTTTTGTTTTTAAATTACTTTTCAAAATATTTATTTTTATACTATTAAAATTAATATTATGGATTTATTTACAAGAATTTAATGATGATAAAAATATATTTTAAATATAGGATTTAGTGAGAGAGAATAGGAAAATATTTTTATTTCCAATTGGTTTTAAATTTTACATTCCATTTTCATCATTAATAAAAATATTTCTTATTTAACATACTTATTATTGTTTAATATATATGTTAAAAATGTTCCCAATTTTTTTAATTTCTATTTTTTTCATTTTATCTATTTTTTAGTTTTATTATTTAATCGGGGCAACATGGATTAACCCATTTGAACCAAAATGATTTAATTTCTTACAACCACTTAGATGAAAACACTATTTTTGGTAGGTAGATTTTAAAGGTATAACCTTTTATGTTATTGGAATTATTAATTTATTAAGTATGGATTTAATTAATAGAACTTAATGATGAGAAGAAATAAAAATGACTTAAATATATGATTCAACGAACATGGATGCAAGTTAATAACTTAAATGTTGGATTTAATGAGAGAGGATTGAATGCATTGAATATCTTTAAATTATCTCTTTTCAACTTATTTAATATCAAGAACCAATTACCCTATTTGCCCTCATTTTTTTATCATTAAATTTAAATATAGAGGGATAAATATTGTCCATAGAAAATTCCATAAATATTCTTGAGGCCATTCGTACTTTTTAAAGTAGTATAAATAGTGTGAGCAATTGCACCCACTAAGATTTGAAAAAAAAAATTATTTTTTTTTCACAATTGCCCCCACTCAAATAAAATAGTAGGAGGTCAATTTATTTATTATTTTTGATAATGAGTAAGATGCCAAATAAGGACGCCCATGTCTAGGACTTGAAATCTAAAACTGAAATAATGAGAAGTGAAGTGATTCTTATACCCTCATTTTTTTAATATGACAATTGACAAGCATTATCCTTGAAAACTAAAGGGGTCATTCAAACCATCTACTCCCTTTTTCAACTTTAGGGTTGGAGGCTTGGAGTAGATTGTCAATGGACCATATATTTGTCCAAACCTAACCTGGTACAATATGAGTCCATTACAAATGGGCCAGGTCCAATCCAGTCCAATAAATACTTTGGACCATTATTAAGTCTAGACAAGTCCAATTCAATATATCTTATTGGATTCTCCAACTTGTTCAAATTAGTTTTAATTCAGATTAGATCCAACCCAAACCTGGTCCATTGAAACCTCTACTCTTATCTTTTGTCAATGGACTAGATATTGGTTCAACCCGACCTAGTCCACCATAAATCCATAACAGATGAGCTAGATCCAGTCCAATCCAATGAATACTTTGGACCATTAAGCTTGGACTGGTCCAATTCAATATGTCTTATTGAATTGCCCAACCCATTCATATTGATTTTGATTTGGATGAGTCCAACCCAAACCTAGTTCATTAACACCCCTTGCTTGGAGCAAGTTGCTGGATTATGGAGGAAACCCGGAAGGCAAATCAGGCAGGGTCCTGCATTCCTTTTATCTTTGTTCATTCTAACATTCTTGAAAGATGAAACACACTTGGGGAGATCTCTTAATTTCTTAGTTTTTTACAAATTACAATCCTAGTTTTTTTATGCAAAATCTTCCCAGTTGTTGTTTTAGGAATAGTGTTTTTTGTTTTTTGTTTTTAGTTTTTAGATTCTTATATACTTGAGAATATCAAAAAAGTTTACGAGAATAAATTATCCATTTTGTGAGATGCTTTTCTTAAAATATTTTAATCTCAACCTTTTCTTTTAATTACTCAAATGCTTTCCTGCTTTTTTCCCAACAATTTTACTTTTTTTTTTATTTTCATTGTCTTTCTCCCACACCATTTGAAAATATTAAAATTATAGGAAAATAGCATCCAAATGCTCATCTTTCCCAAGTGCTATGGCAACTCATGTCAAGAACAAATTGATTAGTATATATATATATCGTCCCTATATACTGATCTCTTGAGTCTTGACCAGGTTGGTTGGCAAATTTCTGAGTCAACTCAATGAGTCACACGAGTGATGATGACCCAGTGTAATTTTCAAAGTATAGATGATGAAAATGACATTGATAAACAATGGTCAGATATCATATTTGACCCCGTCAGCATTCATGCTCAAAGAGGACACGTGTTCCTACATCGTGGCTTTTGTGAATGGTATATATCCTTCCACTTCTGATTACTACTTCAGAGAGAGAGAGAGAGAGAGGCTGCAGGTCTCAACTCTCAACGTCTCATGGATGGAAATGGAATCACACCGTCCAAAGCCGAGCAAAATCGTTATCCCATAAAATAAAATAAAATTCTCAGAAACATTGCGATCGAGATGGAGATGTTCATGACTTCATTCCATTTCCATGGTTGAATTAATTTCTGTTTTGGAACTTTGCGTCACCAGATAGAATCTTATTAGCAGGCATGTGACGACGCGCGAAAGCATCTCCGCCGTGTGCGGTGTGGTTCTCATCACTTTCACTGCCAACGAAATCGTCTAATTTATGGAGGAAGGATTCATCATATTCATGGAGCGATTTTATGAGCACAGGAGAAAGCCACGTAGAGAGGACTGTGAAGCAAATTCTGTAAAGCAGATGGAAACGAGAGAGAAGGTAGAGAAGCAGCAGGTGAGAATGACATCATCATCACAGAAGAACCGGCCAAAGCAAAAGCTGAAAGGCCAGTTTGGTGTGTAGATTGCGATGCATGAACAAACAAGTGGAGGAAGATTTACTAATCCTGGGACTGAGACTGAGAGGAGGAATGTCAACCTCTTTTCTTTTCTTCTCTTGTGCTGTGGGTCATGGATGGATTTCAATGTCATCAAAGACAATGCAGGCTCGGATCGTGGCATCCCATGTTAGAGATTATGGGGTCGGTGATGGTGAGCTTCTGCTCACTCTATACCTATCTAATTTCCTTATATATTCCTCCTCCCATATATCCTACCATTATTCTCTTTCAGTAGAGAGATCGATTGATCGATCTAGAGAGAGAAATTCGTTCTTTGGCATTAGTGGTGTGGAATATGGAACAAAATATTAAGCACAGAAATCATGAAAATGACACACTTTGTATATATGATTCCTCCCCCACAGTATTTGTTTTAGTTGCTCCAACCTCTCTGGTTCTCTGGTTAAGGTTATTCTGGACTTGATGAACCATGGTCGGTGGGAACCACATCCACTGATTTTGGTCAGCAGAGAAAGCTATAGCACCTTCGATCTTATCTACTCTGAGCTTTGGTGAAAATGTGGAAGTGTGAACCAATGGGCGGGCACTAAAGCCTAGTTTATTTGTAATGCGGTTTCCTCTGCAATGATGCCAGACCAGAGTATTGGGAGGCTGGAAGCACAAATTTATTGACTAAAATTTTGATCTATTTTTTATTTTAAGTTTTAGGCCAACTTTGCGAGTGCTTAATTGAAAAATAAGTTCATTCAATCAGTACTAAAAAATAAGTGCTTATTCTAATCATTGTTCATGAGCGTTTTGTGAAAAAGCACTTATTTCAAGTACGGGTAATATAAGCATTTTCAAAATGACATGGCAGACTAAGACAAGCCAGAAAACATATAAATACTTAAAAATAAGCCCGAATTTTGGGCTTCTCCAATAAGCGCCTATTCTTAAAATAAACATTTATTTCAGGCTTATTTTTCAAAAACCGATAAGTGTTTATTCGAATAAGTACTCTCAAATTTGGTCTTATAAGCATTTATTTCAGGCTTATTTTTCAAACACCGATAAGTGCTTATTCGAATAAACACTTCCAAACTTGGCCTTAATTAATTTTGTTTGTTTATGGCGTGTGTGTGACTTAAGTGAAATAAAACCTAAAAAAATGTAAGGTAAAACTGGATGCAAAAGTGAAACAAAATTTACACTCTTCTGACTTGTAGTCATACTTTTATACTAGTGCAGACTGCAGAGTGCAAATAAATAGAGCCTAAACTCACTACCTCTGCCAATTGAGAAGTAAAAAAAAAAGGCTTGTGAGGTGTAGATCGGGTACAATTCTAGCCCTTGGCATTTTTTTTACAAGGTGGCACCTTCAGTCAAGGCATATCTGATACGGTTTGATGAGAAATCCAATCAATTTGAATCCAATAAGAATCCATCGGATTTCCAAGATTATGATTCAAATTCGAATTCAAATATCTTATCAGATATCCGCTTTGAATCCTATCAGATATAATATATAATTATATATAAAATATACATATATAATATATATAAATAATCTACAATACATAGTATTTCATAACTAATAGAGCAGATTGGGTCATGACATACCTGATTAGGGTATATTCGAATTCGATCCGTTAACTAGATGAATTGGCTTTTCTGATTTGATCCAATTTATTAGGATCAAGTGAAATCCGACACAAAATAACAGATTCGCTTAAACTCTCGAGCAAGGTTTGGCTGAACGCAATGACTGTTCAGTGGGCCGTGGATCCGATTTGTCTTTAGAAAGGGTATTAAACTTCATAAGTGGCGGATGTCCTAATTCAGTGTATTGGATACATCAGTGGGTTCAAAAACCAACATGTATAATATGTGCACTGATACAGATAAGTGTTGATACTTAAAACTTGCCTATATCATAAATAGTTGGATAAGCTGAGGTTAGGCTAGGTAGGGTTGATTGGGCTCTAGCCATTGGAGACCTCAACCAAATTTCAACCTGAGCTTATATTAAGCTCAAATTTTCAAACCCAAGCCCACGTCAAAGCCTGACAAAGGCAAGCCTAACCCATGCAAAGCTCGAATCGGGTCTGACCAGGCTTCATTTGGGCAGGCCAAGTTGTAGTCAGACTCACAAAAACAAGGATTTAATGTGTTTCAACTTTCAACAAACCGCCTAAATTCAAGAACAAATAAATAAATATAAACCCACTTTGGCTGGAGTCTGCTTCAGTTCAATTGTAGGCCTGTAGCAGGAGAGCAGGACAAATCACAAGTGGAAATTGGTTTATTCTTGACACCAGAAAACCAAACCCAAAAGCAATTGTTCAGCAGGCCCACAACCTCCGTGTCCATGTCGGCAAGCAAGCTTCTTGATGGGCACACCTCTGAGCAATGATTCAACGATGCCCCAATTTAGAAACCTTTGAGATAGAGGGCTAGAAGTTGTTGCTCAGAATTGTAAAAAAAAAAAAAATTAAAGAGGCTTAGAATTGAGAATTGAGAGAGGTGCAGATGATTAGGAAATGGAGGATGAACAAGGCCTAGTTTCACAAGGAGGATTATCTTCTCTGGCACAAGGCTGCACTGAGCTGCAATTACCTGGCTGTCCATGTATCTGACATAACCAATCCTTCTTTGGAATCTATTGGAACTTTTTGCAAAAAAAAAAATCTCTGTAATTTCCGATTAGTTTTTCTTGACAGTGAAGAAAAGATAACAGACTTGCCACTTGACAACGGGGGGTCCGAGCTCTGTTGAGGGGTTGTGAGAAGCTTAGGAGGTTATTGCCCTTTATCTACGACCAAGGGGCTTGACTGATGTGGGTCTCCCTTATATAGGGCAGTACAGCCAGAATGTGAGGTGCATGCTTCTGGGATATGTGGGAGAATTAGATGATGGGCTTCTGGAGTTCTCAAGAGGCTGTCCTAGCTTACAGAAACTTTAAGTGAGGGTCTGTTGCTTCAGTGAACGTGCACTTGCTCTAGCTGTAATGCGACTATCTTCTCTGAGATACTTGTGGAACTGGGTGCAAGGGTATGGAGCATATGCAACAGGTTGTGACCTCTTTGGCCATGTGAACTAATTCCTGCAAGAAGGGTCAACATTAATGATGGACAAACTTTCTTGCTGGACCAAGAACAGAATACACAGAAAGTGTTGTTCCATTGGTCCCTTCCATGGTAAACACAGACAACTCTGTATATCCATCTCTTGTACTGGTAGCAGGATCTATAACATGCCCTGTTCATAAGGTCTTTCTTGTAATATCATCTACCAGCTAGGGCTGTTCATAACAAGACCCAAACTGACCAACCCGAGTTGGCCGGTTTTTCTTCAGCACCAGTCGGCTTCAGGTTACAAAAAACATAAACCGATGTGAAAACCGAAACTGAACAGACTTAGATATATTATATATCAGTTTTAATCCATCAAATCATTTTTAATTTCCAAGCATCCAGCCTTTGCTTTCTTAGACTTGATTCCTTTACCGTTCACACCGAGAGAATCATTCACAAAACTGATCCAAACCGATTCAAATCGACCAAGTCGGTTTTACTTAGTACTGGGTCGATTTCAGTTTCATTTCTAGGTAAACCGATCAGATCGAATCAGTTTCATTCCTAGAATTCATAAGGTCTCAATGGTCAGGCTGCTATTAGAGGGGAAAGTCTTAATGGCACATTTCTCATCTCCACACCATTTCGACCCACCCTATAGGCTGTAGCCACCCAAGATCGTCCAAAGAAAACAGCTCATCTGGTGACCATGAAGGCAAGCTGATAAGATGGGGCTTTGGGTTGAGATTTATCAATCAGAGAGATGACAACCATTCGTTCTTGTATTGATTACTGTGGTGTATATAACTTACAAGACGGGCGCTTCTGATCTCACTTCCCCACTTTGCAGGACACTGGATCTCATTACAGGAACCATAATATTACAGAAACAGTAAAGCATTTTGTTTCATCATTATGCGGCCATATTGAAGATGTCTATCAATCAGCTATCTATGAAAATTGAAGTCAGCTTTCAGAAACATTTTTAATCAAAACTGAGATGCCAAAAAGAAACATCCTCTTGATGCTTTTCTTTAACAGTAGTTTGAATATAAGAGAAATGGCAAGCTCTACTACCCTTCTTTGGTCTCTTTTCTTTTCCCAGCGCAGGCGCCGTCATGCTGGGCAGTCCCACTAGGACTACAAGAGAGACCATCTGGTTCTTTCACATGGAATGGAACCTAATTGTTGCAATCCATCTCTTTTATTTTTCTTCCCACTGATAGTGCTTCCAAGAATATCTTCAATCGTTCTCATAGCAAATTGTTAGAGAGACCATTAGCCCAAATAGAATGTCTTTTAAATCAGCAAATTATGTTCAACTTGAATCCTTCCCACAGCACCTACAAATCCAAAAGGGGGAATCTAAGTCAGTCGTTAATGAAAAATTGTGGATAGAACACAACCAAACACCAACAAGCTATTATAAATTATTTTTAGCTATCATATCATACAAGGCAAGTTGTCCTTTAATCAGTTACAGTAACTTCAAGAAAGGTGCCTTTCTTTCTTTTTTTCCTCCTCATTTTTCTTTTTTCATTCTTTCCTCTTTTTCATGTTTAAGGTTTAAATAACATCATTCTATGAGACTAAAAAAAAAAGAATTTGGTAGCAGTTGCTTGAAGAAAATATTCAACTGTTAAAGAGAGAATGCAAAAAACTAAGAAAAACAATGGATTTCATCACCAGAACCAAATAGGCTGAAAAAGTCATAAAAGAGTTTAGAATTGTTTAAGGCAAAAGTTTGCAGCATCCCGAGATCCTACTTCCAACTGAACATTATTTAGGGAGAAGACTGTACCTAGGACTAATAGGTAAACACTATTCTTGTATCTACAGACTCTCTCTCTCTCTCTCTCTCTCTCGAATATGGCCAGGTGTTGTGGCAGGAAACAATGGTTAGTTTCAAGCAATCTTCGACTGGCAAGTTGATATAGGTCCCAAGCGGCAGATAGGACACCATGGAACAGTGCCTACTGTTGACTCGAATACAGAGCCATATTACCATGTGTCTATCTATATATTGTACACATCTCTCACCTTGAAAAGGATGGTATGGTTAGGACAATCAGAAGTATAATATGACACAAATTGATCCGAGGAAAATAACTTGACCCTTGGACCAACAAATACTGATTTAGGCTTAAGGTAACCAACAGCTAAAAGAACCATATGTTCAAAATTTGCAGGCCCAGAAACATCACTAATAGCTTTTGTTGGTAACTCCCAGTAAGCATAAAGGTCAGGAAGATAAGCACACATGATAAAGGGGAACATTAAAGGATAATTGTAATTTGTTTTTGAGAGAGAAGATAAAGTACAGTATCATTGATAAAAACCAAAAAAAAAGTACAAGTTGCTGTACACAGATTTTACAAAAAAACTGCCCATGGAGCCCTATATCCCCCAAACTCTGCTTCACAAAAGGATTACCATACGCACGCACACACACACACAAGAGAGAGAGAGAGAGAGAGAGAGAGAGAGAGATCTGTAAATTCTATCTTCAAACAAATTGTTTATAGCAAGCCAGAAACCATTTTTCCCAATATTTTTTTTTTGAAATACTGTATCTGTGGAGCTGCTTTGATTCTTGAAAATCCTTGCAAGTAGATGAAGACAACCTAAATAGCAGAGCATGTGCCAAATTTGAAACTCATTTTTTTTTCACATGTCATTCATACTGGTATGCTGTCCTTATGTAATCTAATTAGATCCCCTTTCACATGTAATTCATACTTCTGAGTAGAGAATATAAAGAAACTAGATCTAGAAGTTAGCAAGGCAACAGTACCTTTTGTATCTCTTCTTAGAACCACAAGGGCAGAGTGCATTCCTACTTATTTGCCCACTCTTTGCCAAATTAGACCTGGCAAGATCCAATGGTGTTGATCCCATCAGCTTTTGCACCTATAGTACATGATATTTCAAACATGTTAAGAATGAACTCACACTCTCTCACAGTTCTGTCATTATAAGAAAGGATTTTGAGAGAAAAATAACCAACAGATATAGTTAAATTTTAAATATAATGTAGCATGTTTTCGGCAACTTTATTTGCTTGAGATGAATGTCCAGAAACTAAGCAAAAAAGTTCATCTCCAGGTCAAATAAAGTTTTCACCATACTTACAACTAGCAAGCTAAGAGTACACTCATTGGCTTAAAGTAGATTACTAGAATCCTAAGTCAGCTATAGATGCTATATTTGAAGCTCAAAAGCCAAATCCATTTGAACCCATTCAAAAACCACAGTTGTGATTGATGAGATTAGCTCACACATCTATACCATTATTCACATGACAAGAAACATGTGCTTAGATATCCACCAAGAAGAAAGGTAAGATCAGGGAAAGCATTAAGAGAATAAGAGCTACTGCCAAAGGCATGTAAGATCAGTGTTCATTATACTACAGAATGTATGGATGCTAATGAAGGTATTAGTATTTCTAGCCAAGTTGGATTATAGGGTTATTTGGGTGGGTAAGCACTGTAACAAACAACCTGACTGGGAGAGGACTCTCATCCTCAGTACATATGATCCATATCTGAGAAAAAAATATCTATGTAAAGTATCTCTCCGACCTACAGCGAAAGCTAATATGGCTCCAGACTTCTTGCCTAATAGATAAAACTCTGATAAGACAACCAAAAGAAATTGTAATGTCCCTCCTAGTTTTGTCTATTGTTATAGATAATTTCAGAGGGAGAGGCACTCTTTGTTAAGTAAAATCCTTTTATGCAATGCTGGTCCTAACAAACTGGGATCTTGGGCATGCATGCATACATGTATTTAGCTGGATATACTATTAAATATTTAAGGAAAACAAGAAAGCTGAAACAAATTGGGCCCAAGTAAAGCCTTTGAACGAACAAATAGGGCCCAAGTAAGGTGGGTTGTCAATGTGAATTGTTTTTTTTTTTTCTTGTGAGTTCCAAAAACAAATTGAAACCATCTAGCTTGAAAACAAATTGGCTCTTAAACAAAAAATCAAAAAACAGAAAACACGTTCTTGATTGTATATGTTCTTTCTGTTTCCAAAAATGAAACCAAAAACGTATTCTTGAATTTCGTTTAAAGAACATGTTTTCATCTGGCAATTTGATATCATTTTTCATAAACCATATAATATCTGCACTCCAAATTTTGTTTTTGTTCTAAAAATCACTATTTTGATGGCTTCAAAAACATGAATTGTTTTGTTGAAACAAAACCAACTTGTTTTTTGCTTCTGAAAACAGAAACACTGTTCAAGAACGTGTTTCAATTTTTTTGCTGACATCGCAATTTAAAAAACAAACGAAAACAAAAGCATTCATGTTGTAAAACACCCTCTAGTTCATCATATTGTTTAAAATATAAACAGGGTAGATATAAACCATTTAGTCATATAGGTAGTACTTAGAATCTATTGATCAATAGTCAAATAGAAAGTAAAACGGATCTAGTACATGCTATTTTCACCATCCATCAATAGTATGTCTCAAATCTCCTAATGTACCCCCCAGACCAGCAAGCACCATGTTCAAATGATGATAATTGTATCCTTAAACTGCAAAAGGAGGTAGAATATCCAGTTGACATACATAGAACAGGTATGGTTGTGTTGGGACCCAAATACCTTCCCCGAACCCAACAAAGGGAGTGGAGCAGGCCACTACCCATCAGCAGTACTCAAGGAGGCAGAAAGGACAGGTGACAGAGCCTCAGGGACAGGCGACAGAGCCTCAGAATTAGTTACACACAGAGAGGGTGATTCTGCCGACAGAAGATATTCCCTCCATGATATTTCCCAGAGTTAGTTATCCTGCCAATCAGAGGATATTCCCTCTATGATTACACCTGTAGGCCAGCTATATAAGGCCATACTCTTACAATGAAAAGAAGAAATGAATATCCCCTGTTTCTCTCTCACTGAATCCCTCTTTTCCTACCTTCCCTTCTCTTCTTCCTCTCCACTTTCTGTTTCAGGAGGTTAAGCCACCCTCGAAGGGGCTTCCGAGGTGAGCGGTATCTCACCAGGTTGTATGTGTCAAATTTTTAAATTAGAAAGATTTCCTTGGTGGGACCCATCCATGCAAGGCTTTTTGTCACAGCAATGGCACTGCATGGTTTATTCTTTTCAAGGACAGTAACTATCATCTATATAAAATAATCAGACTATCCACAAACTTAGAGACTGTATAAGCTCATTGTGGAAAGTAAGGAACTTCTCTTTTATTTTTTTTAATGATTTTTTTTGTTGGTGAGTAATGAAATAAAAAACAAACTAGAACAGGAAGTAATACCTCGGCCAAGCTCTTTGGCATTGGTTTTCCTTCTGCCTTTAGCTTTTCTATCTTTTTCTGTGCTTCCTTTGCCCATGTAAACTTTGCCAATGCACTCTCAACCTCAGCAATTGTGCAATTACAATGCTTGGCTGCCTCTTGCTTCTGACTGCTTTGGAGATTCTAGAAGCAATTAATCAAGAAATGAGACCTTCATCAGATTTGTAGCCCAACCAAATGATAACAGTTTGATATAATAATATGATCATTAATCATAATTACTGAATAATCTATGCACTCTTTGCTGTGAAGACATAATCCAGAGTCAAAGATCAAACTATCAAGTAACTCCAGACTAAATATGAATCTTTTAATTTTTTTGGTGTGTACGCATGCAAGCATATATGAAGGCTTTAATTACAGGCAAGATGGAGAAAAGGGAAGGACCAACTCAATTGGGATCCCTACCCCAACCCACCTAAAATATACATCATGTGACACTTCTATCCGGTATCAAAGTCTCATTCCCCCCTTTTATGATTGATATACCCACGTTCAGAGTGTTAACCTACTCGCTTTGGAAAACCTTAGCTTGTAAATAAGAACCGTTGCCTTCCTTCCAATTCTCTGTAAAGGACATTGTTATGTCTTAAAACAATTCTACCATAGCTGTGAAAAAAGCAACATCGTCCAAGATGGAGAGAGGTCTGGGCAGGTACTGTATTAAGCTATAGAAACAGCCTTAAATTCCTTACCTCTCATACAACAGAGATCCCCCAAAGGAAAAGCATATTCTGTAAACCCTCAGTTGCTATCAATGATTTCCTTCCTGTATACTCTATTTTTGTCTTCTTCAATCAGATCAAAAGACTTATCTTTGATTACAGGCACTCTACACTCACACACCATTTATTACCCCCAATACCTTAAACTTACTGAGGGATAAGTGGATTACTTCATGAATCGGGATTTGCTGCACTTATCCAGAGCAGCATAAGTGCAGCAGATTCAGAACCAAAAGAAAAGAGCTTTCCGACATCCTTACTTCCTCTCAATGATCTCCAGCCTTTATCCTCTATTTTCATCCTCTTCAATCAGATCAAAAGACTTATCTTTAATTGCACGTAGCTGTTCCCGTTTATGGCAAACGCAGAATGTGTCAAGCCCATCCAATCACAAAAACACTAATTTCACTTCTCTGGTATGGTGGGTCCTCTAAACTTCCGTTTGTATTGATTAAAAGGAAGGACGACGGATAAATTGTAATACCCACAATAGTGGTATTTCAATTTCAACAACACGTCAACACAGCAACTAATCGATGAGTAGCAAACGAAGAATAGCTCGCTAACCTCATCCGATACGTTTTACTATCTTACAGCAACTCAATTTCTGGAGTAGATAAAAACTTCTTAGAACACAGGATGAGATAGGACTAACCTCTCCTGTAGGATCAAACCCTCCGAGATATCGAATAATGGCTTCCTGCTTCTCAAATGAATCAGCAAATGTTGCTTCGCTGCTTCGACCCACTATAAAATTCTTGAACGACCCTGCTTTTCTCGCAGTCTTCAGCTCATCGGCGAACCCTTAAAACTCATAATTCAAACCAAAAACGAACGAATGTTAACCAATATTATGTTTTTTTTTTCCTTTTAAAATCACATATTTCAATCAAATGAAGGGCTTGAACAAATTCAAGAGAATTTCTTTTTCCAGAATTGCTAAGTTAGCAGAACTTAATTGCCAAGGGGACGATTGAGCACTTACTAAGGAGAGTGAAGGATTCGGAGGTGACCTGAGATTCAGGTGTGGTCTTCTGGCCGGTGAAAACCCCTTTGATCTTGTCCATCCAAGATCCATCCAGTTGGGACGTGGAGAAGATGGAACGGGTCTGTGAGAGTGAAAAACGGCAATGAAGCTGAGGTCGGGACGAGGACAAGAGGACGGCATTTCTGTAAATATGGGTCACAAATCGCCGAGGTGCCATCTTCTCTCTCAGTGGAAGCTTAGCCTGCTGAAAGTCTGAAGCCAAGTGAGTTCCTTCTACTCGCTAGGGTTTAATCAGGGCTTTCTGTGAAAATGTCATGTGTTTATCGGGTCTGTCATGTATATATTTTACAGGGTGTTTGGTTCCGTGGCGTTTATTCAATAAACCCTGCCACGTAGGCGCCACTTCGGCAGTTCTCCTCTTTTGGTCTTCAGTTTTTGTGCATAAAGTTATTTTTTAAAGTTTTCATGTTAAGCTAATGTGGCGCCAGTAATTGTAATTATTATCTTTCTCGATTTTACAAATTAATAAAATATAAATATTGAATGAAAAAACATAAACAAAACCAAATGTATACAACGCCAACACAAAACCGGAGAATATAGAACTCAGAAGACTCAGAACTGGTTAGTTTAGAATTAACTGGTGATCACATTTTTAGCCCGGCCAGGAATTTTTAGGCTTGGGCCTACGATCTTTGTTTAGACATAAGTCCATATAATACATATATTATATGACATATAATATAAAATATAATTTATATGAATAAGTATACTCATATTAAGGCTGTGTTTGTTTGTAGTGTAAACAAAAGTATATTAAGAAGTATACAAATATAAATATGTTGGTTCATGAAAATGCAGAGTTGGTTTAGTTTAATATTGATACATTTTGTACTCTCTGGAATGGTTTTTTGTTGTAATACTTTGCTCTCATTAAATATATTTTTATCCGATGCTTGCAAAATTGAACCAAAGTGCATATATTGAATTGTGTATCGAACCGGCATTTGCATTGTAAACAAATGAAACCTAAAAGTCACAGTCCTAGAACTTATCATCACAAAGTGCTAAGCTAAGCCTGACCCATATTTGCTTCTAATTTAGATGGTTTTTGGTAAGGCTGCAAATAGATTCAACTAGATCATATGTATAGGTGGATCTCAAATCAATTCATTTATATTTGAATTCAAATTGAATTAGTATTATGGATATTAAATAATTTTAATAAATGGATCTTTAGCTCTAACAACTTTTGAACTTTGTGAAAAAACAAATTTTGTCCTTTTATAAATTGAAGGGCCAATTCAGACTTCAAACTAAGGGAGTGTTTGAAAACAGATTTAAATTGATTTTTCAAATCTGAAATCATAAGCGTGTGGCCCATTCTCTTAACGCGTTCAGACACGTTTCAGAGATACCATAAAGTAAAAAATACCCCTTAACAAATTTTGAAATGCCGCAATTTGCCCATTATCTCATTTCTGCATTCTATCGCCGCCTGCATTCTAAACACCATCATTGTCTGCATTCTTAGAGATAGCATCGGAAGACTATCGTCGCCTACCTTCTCAAAACGACTGCTCTAGGTATATTCATGGTCGTCCCTCCTTTTCTTTCGACCAATCTTCTTCGTTCTCATAGTATTATTCAATTTTTTAGGGTTGAAATAGCACCCGCATGCCAAACGCTAACCATCAATGAACAAGCATCAAAGGTATATTCTTCTTCTTCTTCGAGACAAAGATGGGCCTCAAAGCATATTTCTCTTCCCATACCTCAAAGCTTCTTCTTCTTCTTCTACAAAAAATGGCCACAGTTTATGTGACTGTGACCACAATGAAACACACATATTTGTCTTAAAATACCAAGTTTTTTGCTTATGAAGTATAGAATTTATTTCTAAAAATTATTTCTTTAAATACCCAGTTATAGAATTATTTGCTTATGAAATAAGGTTGAGAAATTTTGTAAGAACTTTTTCGGAATTGATTTGAAATTTATCAAATACAGATATGGGTTGAGAAAGTTTGTAAAAAACTTTTCTAGAATTCATTTGAAATTTATCAATTTTTCTAATTTGTATTCCCTTAATTACAAGTCATATTAATGATATATATTTTTATTGTGAACTAAAATCTATTCAACTCTTTTTTTTTTCAAGCAAGAGACTTACCTGTATTGCTACAGCCACATATTGGGAACAACTCCCCCTGAATTTAACATACATGATGGGAGATATTCCCATGTGAGACTGGATTCTATATGAACAGAGTTGTTACTTGTAAGAGATCTGAATTACTTGAAGTATACAGATTCATTCATTCATGTATGCTAAATTCTGATGTTTTTCTGATGCTTCTGAGACATCGGCAACAAGTCATATTATGAACTTCATCCTTTGAGATCCAACACCCCCTACTACATCCTCAGAATTTATCTAAGAATCTATCAATGACATAACACGATTTAAGGGTTTCTAAATCAAGTTAATACCTTGACACTCATAACCCTTTAATGCACTCAGTACTTACTTACAGCTCTTGTCTAATCAGTCAAAGAGGAAACACTAGTGAATTGCCTCACAAAGGCCTGCTCTTAAACTAGAAAAAATCTTTGTGAAGTGAACCAATCTTTGGTTCTTTTAACCCTTCAAAGGCATGTTCTTTTAACACTTCCCATTGCTATTATTTTTATCCTTCCCCATAATCCTTCTTTTTTATTAGTCCTTTTTCATCCTACAACTTGAGTATATCACACTCAGCAATAGTCCTTTGAACATTGCTCCTTCTATGGCCCAGAACAACCTCTAGCATTCTTATTGAAACTTTAGAATAAATCCCCTTATGTTGAACAATGTATGCCCTCAGTTAAGGGTGTCAATCGACTGATTTTGGTTTGGATCCAATCCGATCAAAACCTTATTAAATCGGATTTGGACGGTTTATTGTAATTATTGGATTGGGTCAGTCCAAAAGAAATTGGTCCATATTCTTATTGGTTTGAATTAGACTTGAACCAAATTTCCAATAATCTGATCATGAGGCCAAAGCCTTGTCCAATTTGAAATCAATCAAAGCTGCAAATAGCATAAAATCACTTTTATGAAAGTACTTTTACGAAAACATTTTTATAACAGCACTTTTATAAAATTGCTTTTAAGCACTTTTATGAAAAGTATTTTTCCGAAAGTACTTTTATAAAAATACTTTTACAAAAGTACTTTTATGAAATCACTTTTATAGAAGTAGTTTTATAAAAGCACTTTTACAAAAAATACTTTTATGAAAGCACTTTTACACGAAATCACTTTTACAAAAAACTTTTATGAAAGTACTTTTATAAA
>NW_010729255.1:759516-769939 GCF_000365185.1 Nelumbo nucifera
ATATCCCCCCAACCTTAGTGATGGTGAGATTTGACCCAAATATGTTTTGCTCCTTACCATACTTAGTCTACGTTTGTTAGTGATATAAACGTTGAACCGGGGCATTTATGTATTTCGGTTTAAATTTGCATGCACCATTGGCCTTGGCTAAGTCTATGCCTTTCAGGATGCCCCAAACTTCAGCATGCATCAGGAGGTAGCATTACAAGGACCAGAACAAGCAGCCATGGCTTGACCCTCATTGTAGGTATATATATATACGCATACACACATACATAATTAATTAGAAGTTAAATTGAATACCCTAGTTTAATTAGAAGTTAAATTGAATTCATATTTTTCAATCATAACTTGAACTTCAATCCAATCCAATCCAACCCAACACTTTTTGTGTTGGAATTGGGGTTAACCCGGCCTAAGTGTATATACATATCTGAAAGATTCTTAGAATTCTGACATAATCACTGAACAAACACAAGTAAGGAGGGTCCATTCACGGCTAAGATTCCACCCATTGACAAGAAAAATAGGGCATAAGAAGGATAAGTAGCTATTGCAATCAAAATAGACCTGTGGGGACAAACTAAACACCTTTCTTCTGCAAAGCTTTCAAACCGTTCAATACTTTATCTGCAATTTTATATAGAATTTTTATAATGGAAACAACCAGCAATTTAACATATTTCTTTTCTTCTTCATTGGACTAGAAATTGTTGAATTTGTTATCTCTTGCAATTTCTTTCTACAATTTATTTTGTTTTTGGTAAAGATGATTTCTCCTGTCTGTCTTCATGAGATCTTTTTCTTTATGAATTTGATGAGAATATGAAGATAGAAAAAAGTGAATCTGTATTGGATAAACTCTATGTTCTTTCTCCGCATCAGCAGATCCTATCAGATAAAATGGATAAAAAAAAAGGAAGAAAAGACATGGACGGAAAAGTTGACTCAGAATAATTTTGTTTATTAATGAAATGTTAAATCCCAGATGAGATTTTTATTTTTCTTTTTTTGATATATAAATCAAGGAAAGATTCAGCTTTGGGGTATATTGGACCGGACCTATTCAAAATACATTTCTTAATTTGGAGTAAATTATTTTATATACATCATGACGCAGTCGGATTAATAACTCATTGAACCGGATTTTTCAGGGAGATAAACTGATCCCTTTGGTCTAACGAGTTTGGAAGGAGTATAAATATAAATTTGTAGAATACAAAACCTTATATTTTGTATGTATTTGTATTTATACTCTTTCCAACTGAGTAAAAGGGATCAACACTTTTTTTCATGGTTTTCAAAACCGGATGGTCGGACCAGAAAAACTGGGAACTGGTTAGATGACCGGTTCCATTTTTACCCCAAAACCGTTATTTCACCAAAAAAAAAACCATTGATTTGATCAATAAACCGCTAATCTGGGCGTTTGAACCGTCCGACAGTTTTGATCAATTTTAATTTTTTGTCAGAACAGGCCGTCTGTCTGGTTCAAACAGTCAGACCGTTTGACCCAGAAACCGGACCCCTGACTGAAGTTGTGTGGTTAGTGCTGTCAGTGGTCAGGTTTGGTCTGGGCCAGGGTAGACTGGATCCCAACCCAACAAGGAAATGTGCAGAAGAACCAGTTCCGAATCAGACCACGAAGGGTCAGCCAGTGAGACTCGGGCCTGATCTGATAAGACCCGATTCTGATTAGCAGTTATACTTTTAACCAGTAATTTGACAATAAACCTAGTTTTTATATTAAAATGAAGATGCATCTGCACATCATAACATGATAATATTACAAATATATCATGGGGAAGATATCAATGCATGTATAGTTGGTTAAACCAATTTCGACCCAATTATAATCGGGACAAGTAGTGTAAACCCAGCCGGACCCTATATAATTAGATCGGTTTGGTTTGATTCGGTTCGGTTCTGATTTACAGCCCTAATTATAGTTCTCTGTCTCATGGATTCCATTTTCCCGGAGCCTGGTTTCTCCAAGTGTAAATTTGTGATTAATTTGGTGTATAGCAAAGTAGTATAATGAAGCAAGGTCCCTGTCAAGCAAATGATAAGGGGGCAATTGAGGTATCCTCAAAAGAAGCTTTTTAATTTTTCTTTTTTTTTTTTTGAATTAAACAAAAGTAATCCACCACCCCTCACCTGCCTGTATAAAGCCCCCCCAAGAGGCAAGCCCATCACACAGCACACAGCACACAGCACACAGCAAAGCCTCTTCAGAAGCTTCTCTTGAGTCTTGTCCAACACATTTCTTCACTCGCATCAGCTCCCCATTTGGGTTTTGTGCTTTCATCGGCTTTTTAACTGTGGGAAAGGAATGGATAGGGTAACAAAGCTGGCGTCCCAGAGCGCTGCAGTGGTTTTCAGTAAGAGCTCATGCTGCATGTCTCATGTCATCAAGAGATTCTTCTATGAACTCGGGGTGAACCCTGCAATTCACGAGCTTGACGAGGAGTACAGAGGAAGAGAAATGGAGATGGCGCTGTTGAAGCTAGGGTGCAATCCTGCCGTGCCAGCAGTGTTCATAGGGGGTAAGTTCATAGGCTCAACCCAGAAGGTAATGGCCCTCCACATTAATGGATCGCTTATACCACTGCTCAAGGAGGCAGGTGCTATCTGGCTTTAGTAAAGCTAGCTGCTGCCAGCTGAATCAATAAGCTGATCTCTTTAAACATTAATAACTTAGCTGCTTCTTCCCTTTTGTGGTTTTTCTTTGCTTTTGCCGGCTTTTGATGATTGTATGAACTATTTGATGAGAAAAAGCAGAATACATATGACAGTCGTTTAATTTCAAGTTGAAAGAGCTGGGCTTTTGCTTGGTTTTCTGGTATTATTAGCTTAGTTGAAGTATTATTCTTGTTAGTGTTGTCCAATCTGGTATGTGTACTAATTAATTAATTCATTGTTGTGGGATTCTTTTAACATGGATGACTACTACGTCTCAAATCAAATGTCATATCTAAGCCCATTGGTTTTCAGTTCGGAGCAGCTGCCTCACCAACCTCCCAACCTGTTATATTGGGACATCTACCTGGCATGACAGTCCGGATTTAGTGCCTTTGGACCATTAAAATTTTGACATCTGCCCATCACCTGCAACCGACTATAATTTTACGATCGCTAATAATATTTTAAATAAAAAAATTAATTTTATAATTTTTTTGTAAACAGAACCGATAGTTCCATGGTGAGCATCTTCAACCTACTGTACTCCTCTTGAATCCGAGCAAGCCCACGAGCAGCTCCTAACACCAAGCTAATCCTCGTCGTCCAGTCCAGAGGTATCCTCCCTGGTCTTCGATTCTCTKATTCAAATCAAGCCAAAAGTTAATTCATGTTCAGYTTTATTGAATAAAGACGGTAACAGTGAGAAATAATTATCATGGAGAAGAGAATGCAAGCAAGCTAATCCTCGTCGTCCAGTCCAGAGGTATCCTCCCTGGTCTTCGATTCTCTKATTCAAATCAAGCCAAAAGTTAATTCATGTTCAGCTTTATTGAATAAAGACGGTAACAGTGAGAAATAATTATCATGGAGAACAGAATGCAAGCTTCCATTGGAAAGGTAATTGTAGACAAGGAGCTTCTCCTCCTTGGCGTAGCAAATTAGTAATAAGCTCTGAAATGAACCAGGTTAGGATGTCTGAGCTTCCCAATCAAATCCGTATACTGTTCGAATTCCTTCCTCGCACATGGGTTGGCGTCCTTGAGCCTCTTCACCGCAACCGTGCACCCATCTTCCAGCACAGCCTTGTAGACTGTTCCTAAACTTCCTTTTCCCGTTGTCCGGAGCAGGTCCTCCAGCTCAAACTGCTTCCTCCTATCGAAGAACACAAGCTTGCTCTAGTTTGTCGTGGTGGTACTATCGCTGTCTCCTCCTCCACGACCACGCACATTATTTAGCTACATCTTGTTGTCACCTGAATTACCACTGCTGCTTCTCCTGCCTTTTGAACTGGAGTTGGAACCATTGTCTCCTGAATTTCCTCCACAGTAGTAAGCAACAGCAAACGACGTGACCACTAGTAAAACCACCACAGAATACGCAACCACAATGGCGACGGTGGAACCGATACTAAGTCCCTTCCAGGACTCCTCTTCCTTCCCTGCCGGACCTGCAACAGTACTAGTAGGCAATGAGCTGGGGTTCGACGACACTACGGTCTGCGCTGACGCAACTGTCGAGGGGCATCCAGGAACAAACAAACCGGTAACGGGCTCGGCTCGCACAGCCCTCCATTTCTTGTGATGCTTCGCGATCCGAATTTCTTCAGCAGACCGAATGGCACCCTCCCGTAGAACTCGTTGTTAGTTAAGTTTAGCTCTCTGAGCTCCGGCAGCACTGCGGAGAGATCTGGAAGCTGCAACAAGCACATTATTCTGCATTCCAATCGTGAGGAGACGAGTTAAGTTGAGGATCTGCCTGGGGATGGGACCCCAGAGATTGTTGTCGGAAAGGTCTAGCCGGAGGAGACGCTTGAGGGAGCCAATATCGGCTGGGACATCGTCGGAGAAGTCGTTTCCGGCGAGGTAGAGGAGCCTGAGATTGGAGCGATTGGTGAGGGAGAGAAGAGTACCGTTGAGCCGGTTGCGATGGAGCTATCGGTTCTGTTTACAAAAAATTTATAAAATTAATTTTTTTATTTAAAAATACTGTTAACAATCATAAAGTTTCAATCGGTTGAGGTGATGGGCAAATGAGAACAAATTGACGTGTCAAAATTTTAATGGACGCGAAGAAAAAATCCCTTCAAGTCTAAACGCACTCTATCCGAGCATGAATGATGACAAGGGAGATGTTTCAATAAATTGGGAACATCATGTACGGGAGATGTTTTGGATGTGTGACTAAGTACTCCTTCTTTTCCATTGATAAATTTTTCTCTGTTTTTTTTTTTTTGTATTAAGCAATGGGTCTACAACAAAGTTATACCATCATCTCTTAGATGCATTACTAACTTTCCAGTTTGAAGAAATTTTTACAAAACCTGATGGCTCATTTTAATAGTTATTTTTGATGAATAGAAATGTCATTGTATTATTTACATGGGAATTCTAAACATCAAAAGAACATGGGTAAATACCCAGGTAAGCTGCACTGTTACAAACGAAGGGGGGTCAAGAAGCATTGTAAGGTTGGTGAGAGGAGCATTCTATGATGAATAGACCCAGATAGGGTTGTCAATGGGTCGAGTTCGAGAATTTGGGTCCGTGTTCTTGGACTCCCAAAATTGGGTCAGATAAGGTATGTGATTTTTGGATCCAAAACTGAATCAATAGATTCTTAGGACAATCGGGCCTGACCCGATAGACCCAATTATAATAAATATTCATTTACTATATATAAAATATTCTATATATATATATATTATATGTATAGTATATATTTTTATTTAATACATTATACATTATATATATCGAGTTGGATCTGAATCGGTTCGAGACTAGGTGGAACCAGTTCCGAACCGATAATAATCAAGACCTAGAACTGATTTGTCAATTTCAGTTCCCAAAACCAGAACCGGCTCAATCGGTTCGAGTCCATCGGGTCATACCCAAACCATTGATAGCCCTAGATCTGGACTCATTCCCAATGTGCTGTGTGGCTAGTTGGGACAGTATTGGGAGCATATCCCTACCCATTGGTTCCAATATGTATCAGAGAGAATGCTTGTTCCATAAGCATTAATTTCGGCCCCGTTTGGTTTGCAAAAGATCTAGCCGCCAAAAGAGGGAGCGTTGAAAAGACGCGAGAAGCCCATTTTGGGCTGATTTCGGGAAGCTTCAAATGAAGTTTTCCGTGTCTTTCACATTTTATTCTCGTACGGAAAGACACGGAAAGATGTGCATCTGGCAAACATGCTTTGGGCTGCTCAGATCTTCATGCAAAAGCTTAATGTGTCTTTTGCATGTCAGAGCTACCAAAAGATCTTCCCAAAAAGATGCGCCAAATGAACCCTTCATGTTTTAAGAATTTGACTAATGATCTTCGGTGATCAACTACAATCACATGTGAATTTGTTGGACTGGGACCAGCTGTCTAGGGGTGAGTAAAAAAAACCGAAAAACTTAACTGATCGAAACCGAACCAAAAAATTGGTTAACCGAATCGGTTGACTCGGTTTCGGTTAACCATTTAAAAAAACCGGCAGTTAACCGAACCGATCGATATATACAATAATATATATTTATATAAATAATATAATATATTATATATTATATATTATATTTTTTAGTTTTTAGATTTTTTGAAAATCGAATAAAAGATTTCAATTTATTCGGCGCCTAGTCACCTACTGATTTATTAGCTGTGGTTTGAGAGACTTTCATCCTTAAGGTTCAATTTTTTTTTTTTTTTGAAATTTGAGACTTTTAGACTTTCGGCAGTCTACCTCTACCAGAGTGCCAGACTTTCGGCTTCGGTTTGGTTTCAGTTTCCAATTTTCCAAAAACCGATAACCCCATTCCAGTTTCAAAAATAAGCACCATTTAGGAGATATGGGCTCTCTCCTTCATAACCTTTTTCATTGTTTAGTATTGCACAAAAACAACTTGCTCTCTCTCTCTCTCACACACACACACATCCAAAGCTTTCATCTCTCAAACATTCTTTGTCTGATGATAGTAATAGAACGTACATAACAATCAAAACCACTCTAAGCTCATTTTTCAAAAAAAGGCAAATTTCTTAAACTACCCCTATAGTTTAGGAATTTGACTAACTATACCTGTACTGTTTCAGTATTGCCTTAAAGTATCCCTATTGTTCTAACAATTATCGTACAGTTTCCTTCCTGTTAAGTCTCCATCACAGACTATTTACACATAACTTTACTTGTTTGATTTAATTTTAAATTATATCCAAAATACCCTTTCCAATGAAGATCGGTCTTCTCTACTCAAACCACCATCTTCTCCGGGAAGTTGTAAATAAGCATTTGCCATTAAAGTTCCCACCACATGAACTGACCTAGCCTCCACCAGTGCTAATTGGGGCAGGACTCTAGCTTTGAGCTTACATGGACTTCTTAACCTCGAAATTACCACAGCCTCCCATGGTAGCAATATTGGGAGAAAACCAATAGATGACAATGACGATGATAATGGTAGAGGGGGAACTATCATCGCCCGAATGGTACTGGTAATTGGTAAACACCTTTGCAAAGAGTTCATTTGCAGGACTACAGACTAGTAAACACCAAACCAAGGATCCCTTTCTTCTCCTTGGATATGTAGATCTGATTTCCTTCTTCTCTTCACCTTGGATATGTATATTTGACAAAACTGAGGAGAGAATTGTCGAAGGTTGTAACGAAGAGAAGATGACAATGGTGATGGTGACGAATAACGAAGACATTGAGAGAGAGGAGGAAGAAGAAAACCGCCACTACTGAAGGTTGTAGTGATAGTGGCTGGTAGAGATAATAACAGGGGTGGGAAATAGATGGATGGCCGAGAAAGGGGAGATAACAGGGTGGTTTTCCGCTAACATCCCGTTTGATTCGCCACTGTGAAGAGAAAGCTCATGTTACTGGTTCGATTTGATTTAGGGTTTTCAAACCTTGAAGATTCCTAAAACAGGCAAGAATAGAACCGTTATGGAGAGATTTAATGATCTGAGATGCCTAAAGAAGCCAAAGCAGGGATCTCTTTCTTCTCCCTGTCTCATCTTTGAAATGGCGGAAGGACCGAACCAAGGATCTCTCTCTTCTCCCTGTCTCATCTCTGAAATGGTGGAAGGACCGAACTAGGAATCTCTTTATTCTCCTTGTCTTATCTTTGACATGGCAAAAGGACCGAACCAAGGATCTCTTTCTTCTCCCTGTCTCATCTCTGAAATGGTGGAAGGACCGAAGAGCATAGATTGTTATGTCGAAAATCCAAAAATCCGCTAAAGTGAACCAAATCGCTAGTGACCACAAGATCCGAGTGGACCAATGACACGGGGCTCTCAGTTGAGACCAATGATGATTGTTCTGTGAGATCCAGCTGTTCTACAAGATTTGACTGTTTTGCGACAGTTGCAGGTTCTCACTTTCAATAAGGTGTTAAAAGTTTCATTTTTAAAATTTAAAAAAGAATAATGAGCAAAATAGTCTTTTTAATTCTTGGTTAACGAACGTAACAAAAATTTAATCAATTGTTAGAAACAGTAGAAATACTTTAAGACAATACTAAAATAGTAGGACATAGGGATAATTTAAGAAATTTGCCTTTCAAAAACCGAATCGAACTGGCTAGTTGAACCATAACCCAACCCCTACCCGATCCAAATATACTCCCAAAACCGGTTTTTTTTTTTACATTTTCACTTTTGGTGCAAAAAACAAAAAAACGTCAAATTGGGCCAAATAGATTCTTAGGTCCAATCGAATCCCAACCCAACCAAAGAAAAAAAACCCTCTTCCATCGATCTCTCCTCTCTCTGTTAGTTCAAACCTAACCTAACACCAGCTTCACCGCTGGTCAATACCTTCAACACCATTACCGCTGCCACCAACAAGTCAAGTAGTCTCTCTTTCTCCTCCTCCTTCCACTGATTTCTAAATTCTGAGCCTGATTTCTGCAACTTTTTTTTTTTTTGCTAATTTTGCAACATTTATTCATTACTCATTTGTGATTAAGTGATTACTCTTCAATTTTTTAATGTTTACTTTTTTAATTACTTAACTTGATTATTTTTATTTTCTAAAAAGATAACCATTCATTGCTCATGTTGATAAGATTTACATTTCAATGAGCCGCTGCCCTCATTGAGTTCACTAGTAGCTTTTTTACATGCTTTGTAAGCTAGACCATGGGCAATCATATTCACAGATCTAGGAGCATATTGAATAACAATATTAGCAAAAAAGACTTCTAAGGTTCAGAACAGTTTCCTTGATGTGCTTCACTTGCCACTCTTCTGAAGGGATGAGAGATCCATCATATGGACGCTCAAATCTTGCGGAAAAAGGGGGCGAATTTCAATTTTTCTCTCCCATCAATAGGAAATCGCATTCCCTATTTAGAAAATCATACTTTCAATGATCAATCTTGAACCATAAATTGAACCAGATCTGAACCAAAAGGAGTAGGAGAGAAGTATACCTAATACAGGGAAATATTATCTCTCAATGAAGGTGTTCACGCCCAAGGAAGGATCCAAAGACTGCTCCCACTGAATATGTCGCAGTGTAGGATGGAGCAGAATCAGCAGTGTTCTTCTCCAAGAACTCTGTCCTTCGCAAGAAACAACAGGATGGCACGTGAGCACAACTTCTTATCAATCATTTCACAAAGAACTGATGCCAAGATCGAATCTTGACTTTTCCTACAACTGGAGATCGAACTGACAAACTTGGGCGACAAGAACAGGGAGGCGGCAAGAAAGAATTCTGCAGGGTTGATTAATTCTTCTTTCTGTGATTTCAGCTCTAAAGAGGATGTGAGTATGTATATCTTCTAAAGGATGCCGCCCCCTCTTTCTTTTGTAACCCTAAAGAATCAGCTTCTAATCCAAATTATATGGATCAGACATCCCTTTAGGTGATAAGGATAAACCCTTATCTTATCTGCAAATTAGATCAGCCTTCTCCTAATCCTATTAGAAGGTTTCCAGATCTGAATCACATTCAGATCTGTACTCTCTGAGTGGATAGGGTTAAGACCCTATCCTATCTGCTGATCCATCTCAGAATTTGCCCATATTTAACTTATTAAATTAGTCCAGTTCGAAATGGGCTTTAGGCCCATTAACCTTATGTGCTCACTTAGCCCTCCTAACTCCTGCCCAGTTGTGCTTCCTTGTATGGCGTGGGACCCAAGCATTGATCTACACATCAACCACATGGGTTCGGCCCAGCCTTTGTTACAAGGCCTGGCCGAATACACTGTTATAGACAGTGCACCCCTTGAANGCCCAGCCTTTGTTACAAGGCCTGGCCGAATACACTGTTATAGACAGTGCACCCCTTGAAACCCATCAAATGGGCTCTATGGGCCCAACACTTACACTAAGTGATCCCTGGGCCACGCCACGTTGTAACACCTAGGGACTGTGGGCAGATGCAAGATTAGCCCATCAGGTATTATCCTCAATGGTCTTACACTCAACTTCACAACCCATAATGATCAAACACTGCCTGACAAGAGAGGACCTCTTCCGCGGCTGCAAGGAACAATGTTGCACTCTCTGCTTATATGGATCCTGGGAATTGAAACCTTTTGCAAACATTTTAGAAACCATAATATATATATATACTTTTATATCTCATATAAAATATATTTTGCAAAACAAATCTTAACGATTGAAATCGGTTGTCGGCAGTCTTGGTTTCCACCAGAGAGAGTGCATCCCCGATCATTACCTTTGTCCGACAAAGGGGCTGATCCTGTCACTATGATCACCCACTCAGATGAATTCTCAA
>NW_010729255.1:770134-781822 GCF_000365185.1 Nelumbo nucifera
CTTTATCAGGATAGGTCTTCCCAGACCGACCCATTGGCTGTGAACATTCTAAACTAACACGAATCTCATTAAGTGTCTAGTTTAAGGGTATTACACAGAAACATACCAAGGGAACATGAATCAAATATGCACTTTTATTCATTTACAATAAACTCATAAAGTACATCATTCTGATTGAAGCTAAGGGCATACAAAACTGTCCAGCATCTTCATCTTCCATACCATAATTGATACTATTTACAACACCTTGTGCATCAGAAAATAAAATAGCATATGTGATTTTGTGAGTGATTGCCGCCTTGAGACCATCAGCTACAGCCCACCATTCAGCTTGAGAACTTGATGATGCTCAAACTGTTCTGCTATCTATCATCACCACAGAGTTGGTGTTGGTCAGAATTAGACAACCAGTACCTATTGCACCACTTGCTGGGTCAAAGGAACCATCCACATAAATATGATGCTCAAGTGTTTTTATGCGAGTCTCTTGCAAATGCTCATTTCCGACAGAGGCTCTGTTGTATGGATCAAGTATGAGTATGCTTGTTGTACAGTCTGTACAAGATCAAGTTTTCTTTATTGGTGTATGAGAGCATTTCGGGTGTCCCATATGAGTTTGAATAGAACAAGAAACTTCCCAAAGTATTATTTTTTTATCTTTGAATCTAGTGATTTCAGTTTTATATTCAACCAGTTGTGAATAAACTGATCTAATTGGAGGTTTTTGATTTCATCTGGATTGATGTCAATTTGTGCAATGAGCCATACATCTCTTGCAAAGTCACATTAAGAAAATGTGCTTCCAGGATTCTATTTCCTTGCTGCACAGAGGGCACCCTTTTTCTGCATCTGATAGAAAGTTTAACTTGTCTTTTGTTTTTATTCCTTTCCACCAGTAGACCTGTTCATGGGCTGAGCCGGGCCGGGCTTTCACTCTGTATTAATAGATTTTTCTAAGGCTCGAGCCCGAGCCCGGCCCTCATAAAAAGCCCGAAGCCCGGACCTGGGCCCGAGCCCGAAATTTAGCCCATGTTGTTACTACTGCTGAAGCGGGTGAATAGAGAGAGAGAGTGAGAGAGAAATTATTAAAGAAAAAAATAAAAAAAATGTATATATTAAATTATAAATATATATTTCAATAAATATTATATTAATTATATATTTTATATAATATATAAAATACATATTATGTATTTTATAAAATATATAATGCTGAATTGGGTCGGGCTGGGCTTTTTGACAAATCCCGAGCCTGGCCCGTAACATAGTCGGACTTACTGTGTTAGGCCCGAGGACAGGCCCGCGGGCCTAATTACATGACCAAGCCCGACCGGAGTGCAGGCCGGACCATCAGGCTACCCGGCCCATGAACACATCTATCCACCAGGCCTTCCACATGAATATTTGGAATCTAAATGGGACCTTAGCTTTCCATAGCATATTCCACTTAATATTTGGACAAGAACTTGATGGTTCTAAAGCTCTAAAGGACTTGTATCCTGATTTGACATGGTATTTGCCTTTTTTGGATTCTTTCCATGATAGTACGTCTGTTGTGTTAGAGGGGGGCCCACTTATTTGAGTGACATGATTAATGGACTCTTCTTTAAAAACTTGTCTCAGCATTTTGGTGTTCCATTGTCCATTTTCATCCCATAGGTCTTTCACTTTGATGTTATTTAAACTTCATTGGGTTATCCTTAAATTCTAGGTATCTTATAGGTAGAGATGGGATACAAGGATCCTGGATGTGTATTTCCTCACCATTTTTCGCTTGCCAAAACAGAATTGTTTTTATCTGATCTAACGCGTCAATGACTTGTTTCCACCATCTTGAATTATTGGGTCTCCTTTTTAATTGGAATATGGAGCCATTTTTTATATATTTCTCTCTTATTACCCAGGCCCACAATTCTTGCTTTGATGAGAGTAAGCACCAAATCTGTTTGGCAAATAGGGCTTTATTAAACATCTCCAATCTTTTAAAACCCAACCCTCCCTCCTTTTTTGGCTTGCATATTGTTCTCCAAGGAATAGTGTGAGTGCTTGTTTTTGTGTTGTTTCCTTTCCACCAAAATCTCTTTTGAATTTTCTCCAGTTCTGTAATTGTTTTCTTCTTTAGGATAGTATTAGCCAAGGTGTATATGGGTAAGGCTTGTAATACTAACTGAGTTAAAGTTATTCTACTGGCTTGAGATAACATTTTTGCTTTCCAAGTTGCCAACTTTGTATTTACTCTGTCCAAGATATCTTGGTGAGTCATATTCCTATTTCCTTGGAAATAGATTTTGGCCCCCAAGTATTTATCTTGAGATTTCATCAGTTTCATCTTTAGAATAGATATTAAAATATTCTTTTTTCTTCTATGTACACCCTTACTAAATATACCCCTGACTTCGCTAAGTTTATTTTCTCCCCTGACCATTCCTCAAATTTCGCACAATCATCCGCAAATAGCAAATGTGATATAGGTGTTCCATTTCTGCATATTCCGATGCAATGTAGTTCCTTCTTGCTTTTAGCTTCCATGATTAGACTAGACAGGGCTTGCATTCCAATGATGAATAGGTAGGGTGAGAGGGGATCCCTTTGTCTAATTCCATTCCATTTTGTAGCCCAAAAAACTCTTTTAGTGTTCTATTGATTTTTTATTGAGAATTTTGGTGTAACTATGCATTTCTCAGGGAAGCCCATGCCTTTTAGCATTTCTATCAAAAAATCCCTCTTTATTTTGTCATAGGTGCTAGACATGTCAATCTTCATGAAGGCCCAACCTACACCTTTCTTCTGATTTTTCATTTTATTCATAACCTCTTGAACCATGATGATATTATCCACACTTTGTCTCTCCTTTATGAATACAACTTGGTTAGGAGCTATTGGTTTGTTTAGTTTTTGTTGCATTCTAAGCACCAAGCCCTTTGCTATCGCTCTGTATATCACATTATGACACTGACGGGTTTATGTTGTTGAATCTTTTCAGGGTGTTTGGTTTTTGGAATGTATATTATGTTTGTCAAGTTAATCTCTACGGGGAACTCCGTTGTGTGAAAGAAATTTCTAACCATCTTGCATGCATACATCTTCTTTGACTATGGGCCAATATTTCTGATAGAAGAAAGGAGGGAAACCATCTGGTCCTGGTGCAGAGTGTGGATTCATAAACTTTGCAATTCTTTCTATCTCCTCATTTGATGGTGGAATTAACAGATCCTTTATTGATAAAAAAAAGAATTAACAATTCCTTAGCCTCCTCCTGAAGAGTTTATTTAATACTAGATTTTGAATATTCAATTCCCCCTCTCTTGGCTCACTACTTGTGTGGCTAGCGTGAGCTTTAAACATTTCAACTATTTCTTCCAACTGCACTATTTCCCCATTCTCTTTTTCAATAATTGTAGGGAGTTTTTTCTCCTCCTAAAATTTGTCATTTGATGGAAATACCTTGTGTTCTTGTCTACCTCCTTTAACCATGTCTCTTTGGATTTTACTCCCCAAAGTTGTTCCTCCCTCAAATGTCATTTATCATACTATTTAATGAGCCCAGCTCTATCCCTCAAGGCATTGCTAGTTTCAACCCTTTCTAGTACTTTAATCTCCTCTTCTATCTGCCTCAATTTGTCTGCAATCATTCCAATTTTTTCCTTGTTCCACTTCTTCGGGTGAATTTTGCATTTCTTGAGCTTATGAGCTATTGTGTTATTTGGGCCCATTTATTCCCATTGTTTTTCAACTATCTTATTGCATTCTTCTTCCTCAACCTATATGTGTAAGTGTTAGACAGTTGTATGCCCTTAGCTCCAATCAGATTGATGTACTTATGACATTTATTGTAAATAAATGAAGTACATATTTGATTTATGTTCTTGTGGTATGTTTCTATGTAATACCCTTAAACTGGACACTTAATGAGACTCGTATTAGTTTAGAATGTTCACGGCCGTTGGATAAATCTAGGGAGATTTATCTTGCTAAGGCTGACATTGGTGTGCCGCCAAGTGTTGGGGTGGCCTGTCTCAGCTGCTAGGGTGAGACCTAAAACACATGCAGTGTAGGTTTACTTGAAACCCTGAACCGGATCAGATTTCCAGTATTGCCCTGGACCTTGGAGATTAGAAGGCAAAACTGGAAAATTACACCTGACCCCTATACTCGATTATGATACTACACTAGGTGTCGGATTGGGCTGTCTTTGATGTACCAATCAGTGAGATCCTTGGTAGGGGTCAAAACCTGGGTATGTTGGGACAGTCCGAGAATTCATCTGATTGGGTGATCATAGTAACAGAATAACCCCTTTGTCGAACAAAGGTAATGATCGGGGATGCACTCTCTCTGATGGAAACCAAGACTGTCGGCAGCCGATTTCAATCGTTGAGATTTGTTTTGCAAAATATATTTTATATACGGATATAAATATATATTACGGTTTCAAAACGTTTGCAAATGTTTTAATTCCCGGGATCCATGTGAGAAGAGAGTGCAGCACTGTTCCTTGCAGCCGAGGGAGATGTCCTCTCTTGTCGGGCAATGTTTGATCATTATGGGCTGAGAGGTCAAGTGTAAGACCATTGAGGGTAATACTTGATAGGCTAATCTTGCATCTGCCCACAGTCCCTGGGTGTTACAAGGTGGCTTAGCCCAGGGACCACTTAGTGTAAGTGTTGAGCCCATAGAATCCATGTGATGGGCTCAGGGGGTTCACTGGGCTTTCCAATGAATTCGGCTAGGCCTTGTAACAAAGGCTGGGCTGAACCCATGTGGCTGATGTGTAGATCAATGCTTGGGTCCACGCCATACAAGGAAGCCCAACTGGGCAGTAATTTGGAAGGTTAAGTGAACGCATATACTTATTGGGCCTAAAGCCCATTTCGAACTGGACTGATTTAATCAGTTAATCAAAGGGGCGAATCTGATATTAGATTAGCAGATATGATAGGGTCTTACCCTATCCACTCAAAGAGTCCAAATCTGAATATAGATTCAGATCTGGAAACCTCCTGATAAGATTAGGAGAGAGTTGATCTAATCTGCAGATAAGATAAGGGTCTATCCTTATATCTTAAAGGGAATTCAGATCCAAATATGATTTGGATCTGCAACTCCTAATTGGATTAGAAGCTGATCCCTTTAAGTTTATAAAAGGAGAAGGGGGCGGCAACTTTTAGAAGATCATCACATTATCAAATCCAGAGAAAGAACATAGCACCCAGTGAGACTGCGCTATTTTCTCCTTGCCGCCGCCATAACTGCCAGTTCGATCTCCTCTTTCTAGCAGGAACGATCAAGATTGGATCTTGATATCAGCCTTTGGAGAAAGGCTGATCTGAAGTTGTGCTCATAGCCTCTAGCGAATTCTTTTGAAGGGTTCGGTTCGTTAGACGAACATTGTTGATTCTGCTCCATCCTACACTGCGCCATTTTCAATGGGAGCAGTCTTTGGTTCCTACCTTAGACGTGAACACCTCAATTTGGGAGATATTGTTTCTCCGTATCAGGTATATCCCTCTCTTGTTTCTGGTTTCAGATCTGGTTCGATTTATGGTTCAAGATTGATCCTTGAAAATGCAGATTTTCTAAAACAAGGAATGTGATTCCCATATGAGGGGAGAGGAAATTTTTGAAATTTCGCCCAACCTTCTTACAGGGTTCAGCCATCCATATGATGGATCTCACATCCCTTCAGTAAAATGTGAAACTATTTGGGTCCGGTGATGATACTTGGATTGGTCTAGGACTAGGAACACATGATCTGAGAAAAGGATTTTGGTAGTCGATATCCTTCCATTGGGGAAAAGGTTATGCCACCAAGGAGTTGCATAGCCTCTCTCCAATTTTTCCTGTACTAATCTATTTCCATTTTGTCCATTTGACCATGTCTGTGTAGCCCCCATCATTTTAATTTCCGAAAGAATGAGTTTATTAGATTTTGTAGGGGTTCAAACAATTTGTTTTTTTCCTATCCTTTGACCCTGATAGTCACTGCCATCCACTATATCATTATAATCCTCAATCATCATCCAATTGTGTTTCCCATTAAGGATGGATGAGAGGTTTTCCCAGAATATTGTTCTATATTTTCGAGTTGGGTGTTCGTAGACAAGACAAATCCACCAATTTGGGTCCAATGGGCCATCTCTAATGTTAAGGATGTAGAAAGGATTTTCTCTACCAACATATCTTGTTTCCAACACACAAAAAGAACTCCTGATAAGCCTTGAGCTGGTGTTCCACACCAATCAACAAAACCTAGTCTAGAGCATAATTTCTCAGTCTTAACAGAATCCATTTTAGTTTCAGAGAGAAATAGGACATCGAGATTATGAGAGTGAACTTGTTTTTTCAGAAGTCGAAAGGTAGCAAGATTATTACACCCCCTAATGTCCCTATTTCACCACTTTCCTTGCCATGCAGAGTGAGTTGTTGCCATGTGTTGTTACTAATTTGTGCATGCACTCCAAGTGTGGACGAGCTTGCCACATCCATTGGTGACTTCTTTTTCCTTGATTTGTGTGTCGACTCGCCCGAGTTGCCTTGGTGAGTCACCACCCGGGTTTGGGATTTTTTGCTATTGTTTCTTGCATGCATCGCCGATCTGTTTTGCAGACATCTTCGTTTTTCACTAGAACCTTCATCTTCATAATCTTCATCTGATCCATTCTCACTCATCCGAATGAGTTGAGGTTTACAACTTGCAGAGGTGTCTTTGTACACTTGATTATTTAATTACTCATAGTTTTGTAACTTTTGACTACATGTTTGCTCAAATTGAAATTCCAATTTAATTTTTGCTTTTAAGTTTGGAATTTGATCTTTCCTTTAGGCTTTTACTTCAGTCCACCAAGTGGAGTCTCCAGCTAATTGTTCAATCTTGTACGTTAGCCTACCTAACTGCCTAAGCCCTTTGAAATAGCTGAAAATTAAAATTGAATTTAGAATTGTGGTAGTGATAATATGATATTAAAATAGTTGAAAATTGAAATCAATTTTACTTAATCATATAATGCATTATAATTTGTGAATTGATATTCTTGAAATGCCTTCGTGATGGTAATTTTAGTTAGATTTTGAAATAAAACAAAATTTATAATGGGGAGACACGTGGGCATGACTCGACATAAGTGACAACTCGACACAATCAAATAGGCACGTGGACGTGACCCGACACGAGTGACAGATTAGCATGATCAGTTCGCTACAAAGCGACCTCGAGTACCCTGTTACCCCAAACTGAAGCTACTTCGAGTTACCAGATCGCGACCAGGATAGAGACCAAGTTCGCTACACATCGAACTCGAACAGATGAACCACCCCGAA
Organism: Nelumbo nucifera; assembly: GCF_000365185.1. The sequence goes on from NW_010729255.1 coordinate 777,452, forward strand.
AAGAGGCCACCTCGGGACAGGCCTACCACGGTGCAAGATCACATCGGTACTAAGGCATTTCGGTATTCGGAGCAGATCAGGTCTGTGGAACAAGAGCTCAAGTAGCTTGCCACTAGGCAGCTTGCCACCAAGCAGCCCGACACTTCACAAGCAGCTCACTATCTAGTCAGGTGGACCTTCACATGGAAACCCCGAGGATCTCACCACCGGATCCCGTGCTTTTCGGGATCACGCCTCGTAACGGCTAGCACTATCTCCCCATCCTATACACGCGGCAGTAATGAGCCTTATCGGCTAGCGGCGTTATCTCCTGTTAATACGGAAACAAGCCTCATCATAGCAAGGATCCCGGAACCACTCCGAAAGACCCGCGAGGACTCCAGTATATAAAGGCCCCAACCCTCTAGGGGCGAAGGTATGCGTAATCTCTGCTCTCTAGCTCTCTTGCTTTCTTAAGCTCTCATCAGCTCGCAACCAGATACTAACTTAAACATCAGAGTGACCTCGCCAGGCAAGCCCCCGGGTTCTCTGATTCTCCTTGTGCAGATTAATGAAGTTCGTCGTCTACTGGAAGCCAAGTCATCACCAGCTAGGAGCAGTCGGACTGCGTCTCATCATTTAGCGTCGTCTGTGGGAAACTAATACAAAAATCTCTTTTTCCCCAAAAGAAAAGAAAAAGCATCCATGGCATCTTCAAGTAACGCTGGACAAAACACCAACGTGAACACTTCCGAGGGACAGCCTCAGATCCCAACTGTCTGTATTAGGTAGTTCACTCTGCCCCTTTTTGCAAATGGGGTGCCAACTTTGAATGTACCTCGGGTTATGGCACTAGTGTATGCCCCTCTCCCTCCCATGATAGGGGCAACCTTTTCCGAACCCTCGGTAATCCCCCCTGCAGTCAGGCAGAATCAGCTCGATGACCTAGTGCATTGTGTACGGGCTATGCAAGCCCAGATGCAACAAGTTCAGCAGTTCCAGCAGTACCAGCAGCAAGTCCTGCATCACTTCTGCCAGCAACAGTACCAACAACAGTTCCCACCACTGTAGCAAGCTATATAGCAAATTCCACCTCGGCATCCCGAGACAGCCAAACAAGTCTCACCGATAGGGCGCTCGACCGCCTTGCCAAGGAGAAACTTCCCAGACTCAAAACCATCACGGGAGCCAAGTTTCATCCCATGGCAGGGGGAAGAGGCCAGCCACTCCTCCTGCCTCACTGCAGGTAAATGGGTCGGGAGACACTTGCTCGCCAGAGCTGCTTCATCCCGGCCTTCACAGCTCGAAAGTTCGCTCACGGGAAACCTGTTCGGGGCTCTAGTCGTGGATTCAAGACAAGGCCCCTCTATCCGCAACAGCCATCCTCAGTAGTCTGAGCAGCTTCATGCCAGAATAGTACCCGACGATACAAAAGCCAGTAGTCGAACACGGAGCCAGTCAAGAGGCAACAACGGCGACGTCCCAAGGCTCGCCGAGCCACAATCTAGAGCCAACTTGAACTACCCAAAGGCAAAGAAGAGGCGAGCTCGGGAACCGTAAAGACCACTTCGCTCCTCTCCGTGTTGTCTCCCTTATCCCCCGAGCTCCTAACCGTCTTGATGCCAAAAGACTTCAAGGTACCTCCCCTAGACAAGTACGACGGGTCATTCGACCTGAATGACCATGTGGATTCTTTCCAGTCCCAGATGCACCTAGCTAGGGCTGATGAATCCTGCATGTGTTGCCTTCTCCACAACCTTTAAGGGAGTGGCTCGTACATGGTACAGAAAGCTTGCGCCCGAGACAATTAAAAGTTGGGCGCAGTTCGTGCAGATATTCATCTCGCACTTCATCATTAGGAAGAGGTGCCCGAGGTCCCAGAAAAGCCTCCTCAGCATAGTCCAGAGGGAGGGAGAATCAATACGGAGCTACATCAAATGGTTCAACGATGCGTGTTTGCAGATCCCCGACCTAGATCCCACCATGAGACTCACAGCAGCGAAAAGAGGCATCACCCACAAGGAGTTCAAGTGGCACATGGTAGCCAACAAGACTAAAGACGTCATAGAGTTCCTTAAGCTCGCTGACCAATTTATCGAAACAGAAGAAGAGATGAACAAAAAACGCGAGAACCCACCAGAAAAAAAAGGAAAAGAGAAGGTGACGAGTCAACCAACGGGGATAGTAAGCGAAAGAAGGCCGAACTAGTTAGAGAAGGAAATAAACCAGACCAGCAATTCCGAACTCCTCCAGTTGAAAGGATGAACTACACGCCCTTGAATGCGAAGCAAGGAGAAATTATTATGGCAATCAAAGACGTCTCCTATGTAAAGTGGCCACCTCGACTGAGAGGGGATCCAAATACGAGGAACAAAAATGTATATTGTCATTTTCACAGAGACCACAGCCATAGCACCGAAAACTGTAGAAACCTCCGCGATGAGATTGAAGAACTCATCCGTCATGGATACCTAAAAAATTTTGTATTAAAAGAAAATAAAAATCAAGCAGATCGGCAGGGGGAGCAAGGGAGAGATGCTCCCGAGACCAGTAACAGACAGAGTGAGTAGCCGTAGAGACAACTGCTCGAAGAAAGGTCAGTTCGAGGGATAATTCATATTTTCATTGGCGGGTCAATTGTCGTGGGCTGCACATCAGCCGCAACAAAAGCATCGGCTCATGAGTTAAAAAGAGAAGAGCAGAACCCCCCGAAGCGGCCAAGGTTCAAAGAGCTCGTGTTCTTCATTGAAGATGACGCACGCGGTATCCAGTACCCCTATGATGACGCACTCATCGTAAAAATAAGAATCAATGACTTCAAAGTGAAGCGCGTCTTGGTCGATTCAGGTAGCTCGACAGATATACTGTTCAAGGGCGCGTTGAACAAGCTACAGCTCCCAAAAAGTGATATCAAGCCCACAAACACACCCCTGATAGGCTTCAGTGAGAAGAAGTCAGGCCCTTGGGGCGAATTACAGTACCTGTAGAGGTCGGTGCATGGCCTAGCATTGCAAGGTTCGACCACACATTTCTAGTGGTCACGACTCCCTCCCCATACAATGCCATTCATTATAGGTCAGCCTATCACCCACACTCTTCACGCAGTGGTGTCCACCTATTATTTGGCTATGAAGTTCCCCACGAACTTCAGAGTTGGGGTGGTGCGAGGCGACCAACTTGAGTCTCACAAATGCTACGTTGCCGCCCTCAAAGGGAAAGCCAAGGCCTCAGACGACCTCAAACTGGAGCGACTTGTGGAGTACACCGAGGAGCGAGCTTCACCGATAGAAGAGACGGTCCCTGTACCCGTTTCGATAGAAGATCCAGCCAGGATCTCCAAATCGGCACATCGATTGAGGAGCCTCTGCGTTCTCATCTGGTAAGTTTCTTACTTGAACATTTAGATGTGTTTGCATGGTCCACGGCAGAGATGCCCAGTATAGATTCTAAAATAATAACTAACAAGTCAAACACTGATCCTGTAGTTAGGCCCGTTAGACAGAAGAAACACAACCTAGCCCCAGAGTGCTGGAGAGTAGTCGACGAGGAAGTCGGGAAGCTTCTCGCAGTCGATTTCATCAGGGAAATCCATTACCCGAGCTGGGTGACTAACCCCGTTCTGGTAAAAAAGGCCAATGGTAAATGGCGCATGTACGTCGACTATACCGACCTAAATTGGGCCTGCCCAAAGGACTATTTCCCACTTCTCAAGATTGACCGTCTAATGGACGTGACCTCAGGTACGAGTTGCTGAGTTTTCTGGACGCATACTCGGGCTACAACCATATCAAGATGGACCCTGACGATGAAGAAAAAATGGCCTTCATAACCGAGCTAGGCCTATACTGTTACAAGGTCATGCCCTTTGGACTGAAAAATGTCGGGGCAACATTTCAAACACTTGTAAACCGACTTTTTGAGCCGCTAATCAGCAAGAAAATAGAATGCTATGTAGACGACATGGTCGTCAAAACTCAGTTTTCAAATGATTTAATAAAAGATCTGCATTGTGTTTTTGAAATTTTGCGCAAATATAACATGAAGTTAAACCCTAACAAGTGTGTATTCGTTGTCACATCTAGTAAATTCCTGGGTTACATAGTTAACCGGCGTGGCATTGAAGCCAACTCCAAAAAGATAAAGGCCATCCTAGATATAAGACCGCCCCACAAAATGAAGGAGGTTCAGAGGCCGAATGGTCGTATAGCCGCTCTGAGCCGCTTCATGTCTAAGTTGGCAGATCGTTGCCTACCTTTCTTCAAGGCAATTAAAAAGAGCAAGGATTTCGAGTGGACCGAAGAGTGCCAGCTCGCCTTCGACGACCTCAAAAATTATCTAACCAGTGTCCCGGTTCTGACCCGACCAGAGGAAGGAGATATTTTGAAATTGTAC
>NW_010729255.1:782016-798076 GCF_000365185.1 Nelumbo nucifera
GTCAACTCGGTACTGATAAAAGAAGTAGATCAGGTCCAACAACCCATCTACTATGTTAGTAAAGTTTTGCAGGATGCAGAAACCAGATACCCAAAGATAGAGAAACTGGCGTACGCACTGGTCGTCACAGCCCGGAAGCTTCGACCGTACTTCCAAGCTCATCCCGTCGTCGTCCTCACCAACAAACCTCTGAGGCAAGTCTTGCTCAAGCCCGAGGTCTCTGGTAGATTGACGAAGTGGGCCATTGAACTCAGCGAGTACGACATCCAGTACAAGCCCTGGATAGCCATCAAGGCCCAAGCCTTAGCCGACTTTGTCGCGGAATGTACCTTCAGAACTGTAGTCCCTGAATCGATCGAGCCCGAGCACAGAGAGGAAGCGTAACCAGCGTGGCACCTCTCCCGGTTAGAGCAAATCCAACTTGGGATGAGGAGCCCTAGATCCTCCATGTGGATGGCTCGTTAAATCAGCAAGGTAGCAGAGCTAGTATCATTCTGTACGGGCCAAGCGGGGTGAAACTGGAGTATGTGCTTCGGTTTGAGTTCACCGTGTCCAATAATGAAGCGAAGTATGAAGCATTGATATCCGGGCTTGCTTTAGCAAATGAAGTATGAGCCAAACACCTCATCATCTGCAGCGACTCCTAGCTCGTGGTCAACCAGGTCACCGGCGGATACGAAGCTCGCAAGCCAACCATGATCGCCTACCTAGCCAAAGTCAGAGAAGCTCTGCATGATTTTCAGTCTTACTTCATCAGGCAGATCCTGAGGTCCTAGAACGCTAAGGCCGATGCTCTGTCCCGGCTAGCCAGCACAAGCAATAACTCTTTAAGGACCGTGTACATAGAGAACCTGTCTCGGCCCAGCATTCTCAGGGGGCAGAGGAGGTCGTTCCTGTTGCGCAAGCAGAGCCGAGTTGGATTGACCCACTCGCGGACTACCTGTTTTACGGGACCCTCCCTGCAGATCGTAATGCAGCCAGAAGGGTAGAGCATCAGGCGGCCAAATACGTCATGATAGATGGACAACTGTACCGAAGATCCTACACGCTCCCCTATTTGCGCTGCTTGTGACATTTGGAAGCCGATCTCGTTCTCCACGACAATCATGAAGTTTTGTGCGACGGACACGTGGGGGGTAGAGCCCTAGCCCAAAAAGCACTACGACAGGAGTACTACTGGCCCACGATGAAGGCAGATGCACTTGAGCTCGTCAAAAGATGCGACAAGTGTCAAAGGCACGCCAACATCCACCACTAGCCCACTGCAGACCTGAAGTACCTCACTAGCCCATGGCCCTTCGCGCAGTGGGGAATTGGCATCCTTAGACCATTCCCGCTAGCGATGGGACAGAGGAGATTCTTGGTCGTAGCGGTGGATTATTTTACAAAGTGGTTGCGATGATCACAGCACGAAGCGTGCAAAACTTCTTTTGGAGAAGCATAGTATGTCGCTTCGGACTACCTCGAGTGCTTATCTCTGACAACACAAGCAATTTGAGGATATCAAGTTCCAGAACTGGTGCAAAGAGATGGGGATACAACAGAATTTCACCTCGGTGGCGCACCCTCAAGCAAATGGTCAAGCGGACGTCACGAACAGGGCCATCCTCCGTGGACTAAAAACATGCTTAGCACGAGCTAAAGGACTATGGGTAGACGAACTGCCCAGTACTATGGGCTTACCGAACCACTGTAAAGACCGCCACAGGTGAAACTCCCTTCAACCTCACCTACGGCACGGAGGCAGTAATCCCAACCGATATCGAGGTACCTACACTACGCCTGGAGGCATACGACAAAGAGACAAACGATGACGAGCTATGCACCAACCTCGATCTAATAGAAGAGGTACGGGACCTCGCATACATCCGGACCGCGGCCTACCAGTAGCGAGTGGCTCGGTACTACAACGCCCAAGTCAAGAAGCAGAACTTCCGCATTGGAGACCTGGTTCTTCGCAAAGTCATGGTGCCTGAGCCCGTTGTGGTAAGCTCAGACCGAATTGGGAAGGACCCTACCGAGTAAAGCGGGTGCTCGAGGAAGGTACGTACGAGCTCGAGACCTTAGAAGGAAAACAGGTACCTCGAGCATGGAACATCGGTAATCTGAGACGATATTATCTATGATTGTCTAACTGGAGAGTGGACTGTGAGTCACCTCCAGAAGTCTAAGGACTAAAGGTGTCGAGCTAGTAAAAGATTTCGGTATCATATAAGCGCCAGTCGCCCCTTCGGCATGGGCAAGATCAAGGAGGGTGGGCTACAAGTCACCCCGAAGGCCTAAGGGCCAAAGTATCGAATTAACGAACTTGTTGCCGTATAAGTCCCAATCGCCTCTTCGGCATGAGCACCCAAGACCCAGTCGCCTCCTTGGCATGGGCATATAAGTCCTATCTGCCTCTTCGGCATAGGCGAAGCACTACTAATGCCTAAAGCGTAGATAACTCGGGTGTGAGCCCTACGATATCTGGCTCACTTTGGCATAAATCAACAGGTTAGATCCGTTGGGAACAATCGACATTTAAGTGAAGAGCTTGTGTGTGGATAGGTCGGGTATATACCCTACGGTGTCGCTCACCTCAGCCTTCATTATCTAAGTTGCCCCTACCGAATGTTTAAGTAGATAGTTCGGGGTAACAAACACTTAGGCAAATTTTTGTTCTGGTTATCCAACTCAGTAGCTCGACAATTCGGATAACCTATATATTAAATTGCCCAGATCAGGGCTCACTCACACTTAGAATTATTTTGCACACAGGTTACTTAGAAACATTGTATTTCACTGATGAAAGAAAAGGTAAGTACAAAAATCTTGTCATGACCCGAGCTCAGTGGCTTCGGGGTGTACATTCAAGACTCAAAAAAAAAGGGAGAGAAAAAGAAGAAGAAGCTATCACGCAGGAGGACTGCCAGCCATATCCGAGGGGTCCACCACTTCGACCTCGTCATCGCTCTCCTCCTCTGATGAGTCGGGCTCCTCATTCACTGCCTTGGCCACCTCGGGGTCTAAGCCCGACACCGTGATGGCACCGAGGTCGAGATTGGGGAACTTTTTCCTGACTAGATACCTGCACAACTTGAACCCGGAGTTGTAGGAGCTTGAGCCATATTCGACCTGGAGAGCGTGGAACTCCAAGGACTCCTTGAAGCGCTCAATGGCCTGGTTCCTTTCCTCTGTCCGCGCCTCCTGAATGGCGGTCTCGAGGATTTGAGTACGCTTCTGGACCATGGCCTCAAGGTTTCCGACCTCTCACTGAAGTCGTTCCTTCTCCTCAGTCTGCACGGAGATATGCCCTTCCTGGACCAAGATCAGCTACTTCTGGCCCTTAGCTCCCTTTTTGACTTGAAGTATTTCCCCCCGAACTAGGCCCAGCTCGTGGTGAAGCTTCTGCACTTCCACCTTGGGATCCCGAGCTTCCTTTGAACGGATTGCAGATTGGCAAGCCAGTGCGTGAATAGCAGAGTTGGCCTAGCAAAAGAAGACCAAGGTCAGTAAAAAACAAAAAGAAAAAGAGAGAGAGAATTGAAGGCAAGATACTTACCACCATACAGTGGCTAGCGGCTAGTCCCAAGAGCCGAATTGAGAGCATGTCAGCCATTTTGCGACCTCGTCATGGAAGATGACGTCCCGGCTCTTGCGCACTACAAGCATGTGATCCATTATACTTTCTTGCATGCTTGCGAGAGCGCTCTCCGGTTCGGTGTCCGCCTCCTCGGGCGCAGACGAGCCTCCCGACTCCTGGGGACAAGCTTCCCCCTCGCGGTCCTCGCTCACGACCACTTCAGGAGCCGTTGGTCGGGCCTCCTCCCTGGGGGGCTCAGTGGAGATCGGCTCCACGGCCAAGGCCTCAGTTGGTCCAGAGTTTGAAGGCTCGACTTCCCGACGAAGTCTCTTCGCGGCCTTTCGCTTCTTCCCCTTCTGAGAGCTTATCAGGAGGCTCTCCGCGTCGACCTCTGGCATTATAATTGCAAAAAACCGAGACAGTTAGTCAAGAACTTAAAGGGAATTTTAAATAAGTACCTGAAAAATAAACCTACCGGGAGGGCTCAAACCAGCTCGCACCAGCGCCTCCTCGGCTAAGAAGCTTTTCATCTCAAGGCCGAGGTCCCTCCAAGAATTAATCACTGCCCTGGTCTCTGCATCCAATTTCACCCTGGGGTCTTTGGTAGCCACCCTCCAGTGGGTTGGGAAAGACCACCCTTCCGGGTTACGGACGATGAGATACCGCCTTTTCCAGGCCGAAACCTTGTTTGGGCAGCCGGACAGGATTTTGAATCCGGGCCTGGGAGAGATGTAATAGCTTTGTCTTACGTCCCCGTGTAGACAGGCTGAGTTTCGCTTGATCGCGCAGATCGAGCTGAAGATGTTGAGGGTTAAAGGTCGGTTATAGGCGTGGAACAAAGAAATAGTGCCAACGATGTTTCGAATAAAGTTCGGATGAAGCTGGTCAATAGTGATGTTATAAAACCTAACTATTTCTACTAGGAAAGGGTGAAGTGGGAAGCGCAGCCCTGCCGCGAGCTGCTCCTCAAAAATAGCGAGCTCATGGTGATCATGAGCCTAAGGGTATTGACCTAAAGGTAGGCTAAAAACCAAGCTATCGAGGAGACGATAGCGGGACACTAAGTACAATAATCTGTTCGAAGACAGTTTGGAAGGACCAAAGTCATCGGGATCCTGACCTCGGGAAGAAGATGGGGCCTCCGATCTGGAGGACAGACCCTCTTCCTGAGCTTCGGTCTCCCCGAGCCGAGATGGCTCGACTTCAAGGTTAGAGGTTCCCTCTAAAGGCAGAAGAGGGGAGGCACCCTGCCGCGAGCTGACTTCCCCGGTAGGAGTAGCAGCACCCTCCACCTCGCTAGCATTATCTAAGGGCCTATCTACACTAGAACTCGACATGATTAAAAAGCAGGAAAAAACTAAAGAACAAGGACTCATCGAAAAGAAAGGACGGAGTGGAAAACAGAAAGAAGACCGAGCTAGAAGGCTTCGATGCGACCTCGAGAGAGCTCAATCACAGAATTCACGACGAGAAGAATGAGTCATGAGCCCCCTATTTATAACCGCAATGTTTGAAAAGCTAACGGTCGAGATTGAATTGATCCGACGGCTCCTAGAAAAACTGACTACGCGATCCCCGAGGCCGAAATCGGTTTAGCGCGTTTTTTGGCGTTTGCGAAATTTATAGACCTCGTGACGTCCGCGCGTATACAAACGCGATCTAGGTTTTTCTAGTCGAGCTGCGTGGTCGAATAAATCCAACCGGTGACTCATCTGACTAGCTGCTTGAACTTCGAACCAAATCCACTTGGCTCGTCATGAACTCCCCACACCAGGTCAAGACCCCTAGCCCGGGGAGTGGGGGGCAATCGATGAAGGGTGATTTGGCCCGACCTCATAATGGGGAGACACGTGGGCATGACTCGACATAAGTGACAACTCGACACAATCAGATCGGCACGTGGACGTGACCCGACATGAGTGACAGATCAGCATGATCAGTTCGCTACAGAGCGACCTCGGGTACCCTGTTACCCCAAACTAAAGCTACTTCGAGTTACCAGATCGCGACCAGGATAGAGACCAAGTTCGTTACACATCGAGCTTGGACAGATGAACCACCCTAGAAAGAGGCAACCTCGGGGCAGAACTACCTCGGTGCAAGATCAGCTCGGTACTAAGGCACTTCGGCATTCGGAGCAGATCAAGTATGTGGAACAAGAGCTCAGGCAGCTCGCCACCAAGCAGCCCGACACTTCACAAGCAACTCACTATCTAGTCAGGTTGACCTTCACATGACAACCCCAAGGATCCCGTGCTTTTCGGGATCACGCCTCGTAACGGCTAGCACTATCTCACCGTCCTATACAGGCAGTTGTAATGAGCCTTATCGGCTAGCGGTGTTATCTCCTGTTAATACGGAAACGAGCCTCATCATAGCAAGGATCCCGGAACCACTCCGAAAGACCCGTGAGGACTCCAATATATAAAGGCCCCAACCCTCTAGGGGCGAAGGTATGCATAATCTCTGCTCTCTAGCTCTCTTGCTTTCTTAAGCTCTCATCAGCTCGCAACCAGATACTGACTTAAGCATCGGAGTGACCTCGCCGGACAAGCCCCCCGGATTTTCTAATTCTCCTTGTACAGATTAATCAAGTCCGTCGTCTACTAGAAGCCAAATCATCACTAAGAGCAGCCGGATTGCATCTCGTCAGAGCCCTTAATCACATTAATAATTAAAAGCCTGAAAGGTTAGCCGATTAAGAATTTATCAATGGTGGTAGAGGCAGCTTAGGGAAGAATGGGTTTGTGAAGAGAGTGAAGTTTCGTCAACTGCATATGATCCTATGTCTGATTTGTTCAAAATGCTAGCTGTAACTTACAAGAGATTGGGCGTATGGTTGGAAATGAAACCTCTCTACGAATACTATCCACTTTATGTCATTCTTGGGTTTCGGCTGATCGGCCACACATTGAGCACAACACACTATAGTTATGAGTCCGGATCTATTCCCAACAGAAAATCATCCTAACACATTCTAACATGATTTGTGTCCTCGCACATCTCATCTCATGCATGATGGGTTTTCAGTCTAATGGTGAGATGTGCAAATTCAAATCATGTTGAAATGTATTGGGACGGATTTCTGTTGGGAGGAGATCCCAATTTTATAGTTATACATTGGAAATATTTCCTCTTAAATGACAATATACTAGTACGGGAGATACTCCCAATGTATGGTTGTAAGGTCTTGTGGCCAGCAGATTTAAACTCTGTTGTCATTCCTAATTACCACTTATGTCTATTCATCATCAACAAGTAAAATTTCGCTACTTACGTTGAATCCGGATTTATTCCTCATAGAACGCACCTTACAGCACTTGCAGCTGCACATTGGAGGAACATCTCCCATATTGCGAGGTTCGTGTTAGGAGCTAATCTGGACTCGCTCACGTTATAAACTCTCTTCATGTGAAACGTTTTAATTAAGTTTCCTATGAACGAACTAATGTCTCGTGCAAAGAAAGACATGAAGACAACATGGGCTTTTCTGTAATTTACTTAGCTAGATTAGCTAGTCTACCTAAGTTAAAGTCATAGGGAGTTAATAATTAAGAATGATATATATTAAGGCCCTCCTACATTCATTCACTTTTTTATCCTTAATTAGCAAGTCAGAATCTGCTGCTTCCATGGCTGTGCGCTGTGGCATTCCTTGCAAGCAAAACCTCTGCACACATTGTTAAAGGATGGGAATTAAGCTGTATATCAGATGGAATCTTCTGCCCAAGAACTTTACCCATGTCTATCCACAATACATTACCCCCATGAATTGGGAACATCGATGTTCTTCATGTGTGACTGTGATAAACGTAGGTAGAGTTCTCATGGGCAGGAGATTCGGACAGGGAACATCTTCTCGTCAATTTAACACAACGTATAGGAGATATTCCCAATTTCTAAATAACCTCTCTCTCTTTCTAAGATTGCATACATTTGTCCTTCTCCAGACCCCCATTGGCATTGGCGGGAGCCTCATGCACTAGACTACCCTTTTATATAAGAGATATTCCTAATGTGCAGCTGGATGCCATGTGAGTAGAATTTTTGCTTACAAGAGATCTAGGCTCACCCAAAAGATACCATATCCATATTTCCAAAATGAATTAATAAAAAACTTGTCATGAGATGCATAGCTTAGAATATAGATCATGTTGGAAGCTGAATGGATAGCATCTCTAGTCTCCTAATTAGGTCTAATTATTAGAAGATTTTCAATTTGTAATGTCATGGCAAGAATCCATTAGTTGAGATGGACATTCGTACCCCTCCAAATGGGAAGTTCATGATCAAACCCGCAGAAGAAGAACTGTGGAACCACAGGCTCTAGTTGGTAAGGTCTCATGCTGGTTATAGTGGAGACTTGGGATCAAATCCCACCTGCACATGTACTGTACATATTTGTATTTGCAATCTTCTCAAACTGAGCTGCCCAGAAAAAGAAATCAATCCTAACTTCTTTCCTTATCGTCAAAAAGGAAGATTATTCTTCGTTGTCCCAACTATTGGGGATATTAGCAAGGGTGGAGAATCAGGATCTAACCATTGGCATATAAAGTGGCCACTCTCAAATTCAAACCTTTGTTATTCTCACGCTTGTCAGCCAAAAACTTTACCGTTACACCAACCAATTGGCCCCTTCCCTTTTCCAGTCTTCAGATAAATTAAGATTCATACAACTATGATGCCAGAAAGACATAATTAATACTGAAAAACCTTATAACCAATCAACCAATATCATAAAAATAGTAACCAATCAGATGGATTTTCATCAAAATTTACAAAGGAGTTGATTGGTCAAAGCTTTTCCAATATCATATCTTTCTGGTTCCCAAAGTGGCGCGACACACCCTAAAACCCGACTGACCTCCTCCAGCTGTTTATGCACTGCGCTGACGAGGGTTGTGGCTGATTTGCAAATTTGCAAGTGGTCTAGTGCCAGTGATCAAAGCATGACATGAAATGGCTCACCCTCACCCACTAAACAAGCTGGGATCACCCATTTTCATCTCAGTTTAGATCCATGGAAGACCGAGAATCTGAATTAGGCCCAGATGGAATACACATGCGACAACCTTTAGGCTCTTTAGGGTGTGAGACCATCCACACTTGTGTGGTCATCGCTAGTTCTTACTTGTTTGTAGCAAGCCAAACCATTCATATATTTATATGAACAGAGAACCACATGGTCATTAGATGAGAGAGAGAAAGCTAGTGAAAGCGGGGCACACGGAATCCAATACCCTGCAAAGCTTCCCACTTTTCAGATCGCAATCTTTTTTTATGTAAGAAAAGGAGTTCACTTTTGCTACGGCATAGTTTCAGCTCAGGATTGAAACTGAAAATCGTGGTCTTAGACGTATTGTTGTGCCCCCACCAATTCATCTAATTCAAGATGAGACCATCACAATACATCAAAGGCTTTGATTTTGATTTTGTTGTTTTAGCAAAAGTGAGTTGAGACAGGAAGAAGGTCTCAAGATGGAATCAACTGACCAAACTGGGGAATTTTCCTACTTTTGATTTCTTATATTCCCAGGTTGGTTGTATTCTCCCACATTCACATTCACGTCCACAAAAGCAATAAAGGTGCCAACAAATGGGTTTCATCAGAAGTACACGTGTCACATTACCCTTTGGTCCCAGTTGGCTAGATTTTACCGACCTAGCCAACTGGGATCCACCCAACAGTGCGTCTGAAGTTTTTGACCGTTGCAGAAACATTCCCTTAAATTTAGTAGTTGCAATCACCTCCCCTCAACCCTCTAATACAATTGCAATTAGACCCTTTTTATTAGAATATTTAAGAAAAAAGTATAAAATGTCTAAAATACCCAGACAATTATTATTGAGGCTGGTTTCTACGGGGAAAAAAGCAATACAAACTTCATAAACAACAAAAACACAACTTTACCTTTGAGTGATGATATGAAGGGAAAATTTGAAAAGTAAATCAATTTCAGAAAAGAGATTGGAAGGGTTTGGGGCAGTGATTCATATGAAGAGAAAATTTGGTAAACAAACAATTTTGTTAAAAGTAATTGCATGGGTATTTTGGACATTTTCATGCCTCTTTTTAGAATATTTTACCCGAAGGGATCTACTTGCAACTATGTCAAAATGTTCAGGAAAGGTTTCAGCAGCAACCAGAAACTTCAGACGAGGTTTCAGCAATTTTCCCCAAATATAATACACAGTTGAAATTGATTCAAGTGTGGCTGCAACTTGTGGCTTCAAGGAATGGTGAAACAGTAGGTCGATATATCTATGGCGTAGGAAAAAATATCAGAGGATATTATTGCTATATGGGTATCCAACTAAGGCACATTCCCTTGTGAATTGTTTTGCTTAAACAATGGCAGCCCAACGTTCCTTAGCTTTCACTATAAATAAGCTGCCATGAGTCTTGAGAAATTCAAGCTCATCACAGCCCAAAGGGTTGATTGATCAGACTGATGAGCTTCCATATCCAGAGATACAGATTTCTTTACACAGTCTGATTGCAACCCCAACTGCTGGTTCAATTCTGAAGTTCATTCATTTGAGCTTTGATTAAGATGAGCAGAGGCTCTTCCATTTGGAAGCAGCTCCTCTTTCTCCTACCTTAGTTATAGTAGCTACTAGCTATCAACTTGATATATATACAGTAGTCTAAAGGTTGCTTATTCAGTTGGGATCATCGAAATGGAGAAGGTGATGAGATTGGCTGCAGAGAAAGGGGTGGTGATATTCAGTAAGAGCTCCTGTTGCATGTGCTATGCCGTGAAGATTCTGTTTCATGAACTTGGAGTGAACCCAATCGTTCACGAGATTGATCAAGACCCAGAAGGGAAGGAAATGGAGAGGGCGCTGTGCAGGCTGGGGTGTAATGCACCTGTACCAGCTGTGTTCATAGGTGGTAAGCTGGTGGGATCTACTAATGAAGTCATGTCCCTTCACCTGGGTGGCTCTCTGATTCCACTGCTCAGGCCATATCAAACTCTAGTTTGATTAATTATGCATCCCTCTCTAATACCATGTAATTAGATGAATAAATTAAGTTTGCTCAATCCAAGGTCATCAATGGAGCTCTATATATATATATATATATATATATATATATATATATATATATATATATCCTACTCTTCTTTTCACAATGAATCTGGATTATCTATCTGGCTTTCCATGCATCTATCTCCTTGTGGTTTGACACAGACTAACTACAACAAGTAATTGGGTTTGCTTCATATCCCAAATCTTCTAATGTCCAGAGGATACTAAGACCTTGTTAAGATTAATTTGATCATGATGTGTTCAATTAATGGTGAATTTGGAAGAATATATGAGAATGAGACTGAAAAGATATTGACTGCAGAAATTTAAGGCCAGGAGGTATTCTGCAGGAAGACTGTCACAACAGCAAATCACCACCACCACAAACCAGAATAGAGCTAGCCTTTTTTATCTTTGATGGGTAAAACAGACATGTCCCACATATATATAGCTCATTAATTGTAGACTCTTCTTGGTAAGTTGTACAGATTAGAATGAAATTAAGCCGTGTTAAATATCTTTTTCTTTCTGTTTTTCTCAACAGTCCCACTGTTCAGGCCTCAAGTTTGGTAGGTACCAAACAACCCAGTACTCTAGCTTCTCCCAGCCCAACACTTGAGACTAATTAACAAGGTTAATTAACAAACATCCTATTTGTAAACACTACTCGACAACAATCAATTTCAAAGCATGCCATCAGACACTGCTAACTAGAAAGTCATGATATGTATGGATCTGCAAATTAAAAGCCTTGATTTGGACATACATTCATTTAAGAGTCATATTCCTTTTAACCCTAGTTTATGACCACCCAATTAGGCACAAGGTAGTTTTCTGGGTGCTTCTGTGTTCATCCGTATCCATAAGTCAATGAGGTCCCTCTCTTTTGCATATTTTGGTTTGATTGTATGATGATCTCTCAACTTTTGGTAGATACAGAGATTGATGCAAAATTATGTTAATGAATGAAATCTCAAGCTAAAATATTTGATTCAGAATACAGAAATTCACTCCTTAAACAGAGTTTTAAAATCTTGCTTAGACAAATACCATGCCCCCAGCTTGAACTAGTGGAAGAAAAGAGAACAGAATCCCACGCTCAAAGATTATTTAAATGTGTCATCGACCACGTTTGATGCTTCCTTTGCTAACCATTTTCTATTGCACTGCACCCATGAGGGATTCTCCTGTTAACATACAGTGTATTTGTGAAGGTTCATTGCATGCCCGGAGCTAGCTGCGTTAAGTTTAAGCTTTACTAGAAGTTTTCTAGTGTGGCGGAATCAAATGGCAACCTTCCTGGCTAACCCAGGTCATGAGCCATCTAGCTAGTAGGATTAGTTGGGATTGATTATCTCTTAGGGTGTGAGGATTGATGTAGCTCTGCACCTGCTTTTGTTAGCTCTTCTCCTGCTCCAGCAAAAGAGAGATGCTGGATAAAAGCCCCCATGAAAAAGGAGAAGCTGGAAGGATGAAGAGATGCTCAATGGATTATCTATTGTCCATCTCTCTCTCTCTGTGAAGTGCAGTAGTCGTGTGAATGTGATGAAGTGAAGATGATGCTTGTGCATATACACACAGTCACAGACTCGAGTGGTGGCCGTATTCCACCGTCATAAGTTTCATTGAATTATGTGACGAGCAAGATATGAAGAATCGAGTGGACATAGAATGATAGAAAGCAAGAGCAAACATAGGTGGGTGATGACACAGAGAATCGCACCGACGAATCCTTCGGGAATCATTCACCCATCAATCTTAATCAAGAATTTGTCTCTACAAAGTAGTGGCAAGAGAACACTGAAAACCAAAACAACAAGAGAGAGAGAGAGAGAGAGAGAGAGATCAACGTTCCCGCGGTCCATTTGGAGTAATGGCGGTTTCTTACGGTAGGTTGTGTTTTGTTGCACTGCAAATTTATTTGCACTAATACAAATGCATAGGAGTGCAAATATAAAAAAAATGCAAATTATTTAATTTTGTTTTGGGTTTTACTTTATTCTGATTCATGTCTTAATATACTTCATTTGTATTTCCATCAAACAAAATAAGCTAAAATTTGAAATAAAAATAGGTGAATTTACACTCAAATCATTTGCACTGCCATTACTTTGCATCAGTGCAAATTTATTTGTATTGCAACCAAACACAGCTTTAATTCCAAATTGTATTCCAATAAAGTATTGGTGCATTTGATACTTCAAAGCTGAAACGTTTAATCTCCATTTGGAAAGACTACAAATACATATAAAATTTGCACTCTACATATTTGTATTTGTACTCCTTCCAAACAGAGCCAATGGCATTTCATGTCAAAACGCCTAACAAGAAACTTAATCATCCTGAATAGTAGGTATTCAATAAGTGTTTTGAGCAGTATTGTCTCCTGCCCACAAATTCTTCCTATAAGGCTACCCACAAGACACTATAGTTGCACGTTGGGAAGATTGGATGTAGGGGTGTCAATTTGGAGGGATTGGATGGACCAATAAGAGATATTGAATTGGACCAGTCCAAACTTAATGGTCCAAAGTATTTATTGGATTGGATTGGCCCTAGTCCATCTATAATTAATTTATATTGGGTTGGGTTGGATTGAGCCAATATCTGATCCATCGATAGAAGATAAGAATATAGGTGTCAATAGACCACGTTTGGGTTAGAATTAATCTAAATTAAAACAAATTTGAACAGATTGGACTATCCAGGCATTGAACTGGACCAGCCCAAAATATTCATTGGATTGGATTGGACCTGGTCCATTTGCAACGGACTCACATTGGACTATATTGGATTGGACCAAATCCAGTCCAATTGGCACCCCTACTTGGTCCTATCGGATCTGTTCCAATATGAATGCATCATGAACCAGTTCCAATCCAATCCAATGAATACTTTGGAGCATTTTGGACCGGTTCAATTCAATGTCTAAATGCCCAAATTGTTCAAATTGATTTTAATTTAGATTGGTTCCAACCCAAACCTGATCCATTGACACCTATATTCTTATCTCTTATCAATGGACCAGATATTGGTTCAGTCCAACCCAATCCAATATAAATATGTTTAGGACGGAGCAGGTCTAATCCAATTGAATAAATATTTTTGAACATTATGTCTGAACTGGTCCAATTTAATATATTTTATACTCTGTCCAATCTGTCCAAAATAATTTTAATTTGAACGAGTGCAACCCAAAACCGGTTCATTGACACCACTACTTTGATGTTCCTATCACTGCAGTGGCATCTGCATCTGGATAGGATTGTGGGTAGGAGATCCGAGCCTACGTTACTTATGTCTTTATTCAGTATCCCCATTTCTGCCTGAAACGTTTAAATGAAAAGAAAACAATTCAACTGTTTTTAACTTAATATAGTCTCAACCAAGTAAAATGTTATCACTAAGGCTGTGTTTGGAATCAGTGTAAAACGTTATCACTGATGACGTTTTACACTGAATCAGAAAATGACCGTTGCATTTTTGAAAATAGTGATGGGTGGGAAGAGTGTAAAGTTTTACATCGTTTTACATCAATTATCGACGCAAAACTACACTCCATCCAAACGCATGCAAAAGTGAACCGGAGTGTAATTTTACATCGATAATAATTACACCCTCTTCCCAAACGCATACAAAACCAAGTCAATGTAAATTTTACATCAGTTCCTAATTTATATCGCATCCAAATATAGCCTAATGAAACCCAAAATACCTATTAGTGGCACTAATGTGGTGGCATTTCAAATAAAAACATCAATGGATCCTTAAACACTGCCCGCTATCACTCGGAAGAAAGGAACAAAAGAATTTTCCAAGATAGCTTCTCCTCCTTGGATAGTATTCATGAGAAGATCTTGTCCCTATCTTCTCACGAATGCTAGTCCACCAACATTTTGTTGGTGTGAGATATGAGTGTCAATTGGACTGGATTTGGTCCAATCCGATCCAATCCAATGTGAGTCCATTACAAATGGACCGGGTCTGATCCAATCCAATGACCATTTTGGACTGGTCCAATCCAATGTCTAGACCGTCCAATCTGTTTTAATTTAGCTAGATTAGTTTTGACCAAAACCTGGTCAATCGGCACCTATATTTTTATCTTCTATCAATGGACCAGATATCGGCTCAATCCAACGGAATCCAATATAAATTCAATTACGGATGGACCTAGTCCAATCCAATAAGTACTTTTTGGACCATTAAGTCTGGATTGGTCCAATTGAATATGTCTTGTTGGTCTGCCCAATCTATCCAAATTGATTTTGGTTTGGATAGGGCCCAATCCAAAATCGGTCCACTGACACCCCTAGTGTGAGCAGAGGGGAGTTACAAAAGAAACTGACTGCAGATTTTGTGTTAGAAACTCTATTGGAGAGACATCTTGTGGACCTTTGGTGGTCCGTTTCAAGCTGTAGACGCCTCTGAACTGAAGCAGAAATCCGCTAGCTCCCTTCTAATCAGACTTCTTAAGAGTTGCTAACAGGCCTTAGTAGTAGGAGACTCAAGGATTACCATCAAATGAACAAAAGACTCAGATGAGGAACTGATGAAGGAAAATTTGGTCCGACCTCGCAATCACCCGACATGTGGCAAAAGCAAACAACTTGGGATAGCGGAGCGCCCAAAACGAGCACCGAAAGTAACGAAGTCCAAGCTCACTATCGAGCCCGAACTCCACCAGACCGCTCTACTAGGAGCCCGAGCTCCCTACCAAGAGTCTGAGCTCCCTATTAAGAGTTCGAGCTCCCTATTAAGAACCCGAGCTCCCTGCAAGGAGCACGAACTACCTCAGGCCCCAAGCCTCGCAAAGTTGTGACCCGAGCTGACCCATGGCAGTTCGGAACACTCCCCAAACCGAACTCAAGACATCTCGCTCGCCACTCCAGCACTTCGCTTTCGAAACACCAGGCTGGCCAAACGTACCTGACACCAAGGACGTCCGTATCCGGGCGGCGCACCTGACTGATTTGGGATCCGACGCCTGACAGCCGCACTTCAAACGGCTTCCTGCTACCGCCACCTGCATCGTCGTTACTAGCCGCAGAGACGGCTCCAACAAAAGGAGTAGTGGCGGTTCTGTCCGGCCAGAGGAAATGACATCCAAACTGGCAGGAGCTCAGAAATAATCATGCCCGATCTGACAGAGGCCTACAAGTGAGTGCGCGAGGTGGTTATAAAAGGCTCCTACCCCACAAGAACGAGGTATGCTAACTTTTGCGCTATCTGGTCTATCTTGCCTTTGAAAGATTCTAACTTGAGCTTCGGAGCCCTTACGTCGGGTTCTCCCCAGAGCTTCTCTTCTCCCTCCGTTTCAGGTCCCTGCCACTCAGTTCAGAGGCAAGATCGTTGACAGCTAAGATCGGTCGGATTGTGCATCATCAATTGGCGTCGTCTGTGGGAACGCTTCAAAAGGCCTCCCTCCAAAACTCTCATACCCCTTTCTTCTTCTTTGAAAAA